>RPOG01001855.1:107348-121762 GCA_008086565.1 Thalassoma bifasciatum
AAATAAAACATTCTTTGCAAATAAAAAGAATTTTAAAGCTGTTGAGAAATTTAAAAAACTTTTGTCCCGTAATTTTCACCTTGTCAAATGTCAGGGTGGTGCAACCGTAACATTAGACTTTTATTTTAAAGTGAAGAGAATAAAACAGGAAACAGGAAACTGCATCAGCCAGAGGAGCCCAAATGACATTTGTGACCAAGTGGAAAAGTTTGTAAATTTCTCTGAAATACTGATAAAAAAGGTTTTTTCACTTCATTGGTGACTGGAACAATTTCCATGTCAGGTGGTACAACCAATGTAATAATGTGAAATGTTATTTTAACATCAAATTATTTATCTTATTCACAAATAAAAGAAATGAAACACACAAAATGAAAATGTATGAGTCACAACAGACAAGTGAGAGATACTTGCCAATAATTTCACACAGAAAAAATAACAGGAACATATAAATATATTTTCAGATATTTGGTTGCACCACCTGACATTTTTGGGTGCTCAAATTAAAAATAATGAACCTAAAAACTTTGAAATGTTGGTCAACTACTGAAATCTGTTAGAAAACTTAATTCTTCACTCAGAAATATGTTTTTTATCCATTTTCAAAGAACTTTTTTAAAATACATTTTTAGACCCTCTTTTTGTCATTGACCCATATCTCAAAAAAACAATCCTGGTTTTTACCTTGTGCTTTGAATGGTTTTCAAAAAAAACCTTATATTCAAAAGAGTTGTTTCATAAGGTACTCGTAACTGCATACATTATTAGGATGACCATATTCTAAAACCCCTAAAAGAGGACCCCCTACTTGGCCTCTTGGAGATGCAGAAAAATAACCCAAAGATACTCAAAGACCACAAAGTAGCTTCATAGCCCATACATTTATTTTAGACATTCAATTACTTTTTGACGTGAACATTGTCTATGTAAAGATAAATAATGTATGTGAGCTCATTTCCGCCAGTTAAACAGTAAAAAATATGAAAAACTTCTCCCCAAATCATGTCAAAATTTTGAGATAAAGGCCAAAAACTTTCAACTCAAAAAATTTAACTTTTTAAAATTAAATAAAACTTCTCAAAATTTTGACCTCATGTGGGCCAATAATTATTCCAATCACCGCAAACAGAGAGAGCATGTTTTCCTGCATGCTCAACATCTTCACATGTTGGTGCATCAGAATAATGGGAGTAGCTCAGTGCAGCTTTGCTTTATTATAAATAGCCTGCAAAACAGGCTCAGAAAAACACAGACATTTTGGGGAGTTGTATAAACTCCCCGACACAATTTTACGACCAAAACAGATGATGGGCGTATGGACATAAACAAATGACACCTTTATTTAGCAGGCACTTTTTGGTGTTTGGTGCCTTGCTCAAAGATACCTGGACACACCTCACCAGCTATCAGCCCAACTCTCAGTCTTGTTGCATGCTTGGGCTTGAACTTACAGCCCTGTGGTTACCAAACCAAACAATCTCTATGGACTGAGCTGAATAACTACCAGACATATATGGAAAGGAATAAATTTAAATAAACTAATTTAAATATAGAATTAATTTTAGTAAATAATTTTGAATATGCTGTAAGCATGTTTATTACTGCTGTTTTTAAAGACTGATTCTTTTTTTTTCTCACTGTTGTTTTGGGTTTTTATATTGTTTCTGCTGTTTTGGCAGGCAACCCTAAGTGAACACTCAAGGAACTGCATTTTTTCACTCTTTGGCATGGGCTTCATATATTCTGACCAGAGGTAATAACTTGGAAATGACTCACACAAAAGTCATGTATGTTTGCCTTGAAGTTATCTAGTGAAAACGGCACCTGTATGGCCATGGAGTTTAGGTCACCATGAGGTTCGTTCTGCTCTAGGTTTGAGCCCGTTTCACTCTCCACTCTCATTTGCTTCCTGCTCCATCCACAGTCCTGTAATCTCTGAGTAAAGCCAGAAAAAGCCCAAAGAAATTTAAATGAATAAACCAATGTCAACATGGCATTTTAAAAGCTATTACGGCATTGTTTGAAACTTAGCACTGTCAGAAACAGTGAATTTTAAGGACAAAATGATCTTTAGTTATGATGAACTGATTTTTAGAAACAAAGTAAATACTGAATATTGATCATTACCAGTTGGTTCAATATAATTCAAAATCCATTCATTTTTTTATTCATATAGCTGAAAAGAATATTTTAAATCGAAGGACATTTCACTCAAATGGGTTATTTTACAAGGCTTGTGTGCTTTTACAGATTTTAATAAATAAAAAATCACAAAACAAACAGCTTATCTGTAGCCATTTTTGCCAAATAATTACAACAATGACTACAAACTTCTAATTGTTGTACCTTAAAAAAGGACAGATGTTCATGTTTTGTCTTATAACTATTTATTTCTACTTATTTATCCTGTCACCTTCTGTAGTCAGTACTTCTCAAGCACAACTTCTCTTTCTGAGGAACAAAAGAACAAAGAACAAGGGGGGAAACATCAAGTGGAAAAAATAAATAATTGGGATAAATGGGGATTTTCTTCCAAATCCCGTTCATATGTTGTACCTGGTTCTGGACTAGTCTGATCCCACACATGTAATGGAGTGGACAGATCAGCATCAAAGATCTGAGTTCACCAGTGTCTATCAGGCTGCCTGAGCGCGCTCACCCAGCCACCTTTAACACTCTTCCTGCTAAGTAGTAATGCTCCTTATGTGTATTGACATACACCATTGACAAGTCAATTCAATTTACCTTAGGAAAATGGTTAGTGTTTTTATTAGGTTAATTAGCCAGCCCCCTGCGGGAGTTGTGGAAAAAGGAAGATAAGAGATGAATTCAACGCGCTCCTGTAATGGCCAACGAGCTGAAGACTGGGGAAGAATGGTAATTTATCATCATATAATGACTATGACAGATTATACAAACACTACCACATACACTGTAATTTATATCTTTATGAGAAATTGAAAGGAAACTCCTCTAATCCTCCACAGAGAAGATCAGCAGTCATGGGGAGTTCAACTCAGATGGATAATGAAACTCTGGAGGAGGTAAATGAATGACTATTCTTTTAGTGGTACCAGCAGTTCAACAGGTTGATCAGCGAATCGGAAATAAGCATTTATGTTCCTCTCCAGAAGTCAAAATCAAAGAGGTGTATTCCAACCAAGGCTGCACCAAATCAAAGCACATCCTCGGCTATAAGCTGGACTTAACATGTTGCAGCTTGAAGACAATAAATCCATCCAATGACAAGCCACAACTCAAATTGAGGAAAAAGTTTCAAGTTTTCAAATCTATTTGATGAAAAGATGGTACAGTTTGAACCTTAGATGCAGAATATCAGAGTATGTCAACACAGACACACATACAAAAATAAGCTTTTCGGTAGACCAAATATTGGAGAGAGACATATTCCCTTCTACCCTATTTTTAGAATAGTTCTAAATAAAACCAAAAGTGTTAAGTAGGGACGCAAGGCTTCAATAATATTATGCACAAATATGAAATCAATGACTTTAACTCTTGAGAATTAATTTTAAAAATATGTAGCTTTAGCATCCCACCCAATGCCAAACAATGCCACTCTAAGGTATCATTGCCACCTACTGTTCTGGAGTATGAATTAACTGCATTTGAAAAAAACCTTCATAATAAAAGCATAAAGGAATTTTACCCAGTGGCCACCTCCAGTCTGAAAATATGAGACAATGCTGAAGTGCTAAAATCTGCTTTTCTGGCTTCAGAAGTACAAGAAGTCACGCACACACCAAGCCAAAAAAAAAGTTGTTTTCACAGCAGAAATGAACATTTCTACAGCCTGGTACAAAAACTGACTCCAGTCTGGATTTTTAATTTAGCCAAAAGAGCACAATGTACGAGGGTCTGCTCACATGGCTGACTGGTGCCCTGTAGCTGTTAGTGTGGAGAAATGTCAGTGTAAATGTAAAAAACGTGATGACTTAGGGAGACCATATTCTAAAAACCCCAAAACAGGACCCCTACCACATCCCTTCATTATACTGCAAAAATACCCAAGATACTCAAAGACAACAAATGAGTTTCATAACCCATAAATTGTTTGAGAGCACTCCTTTTCTATTTGTAGTTAAAAAAAATTCTATAATGTAAACAGAAATAATGTACAGAAGCCCATATAGAAATATGAAAATGAAAAAAAAAGGCTTTGTAAAGACTTTTTTTGCCAAGTCACAATTTTGAGATAAAAAATCAAAATGTCTACTTGTTAATCTTATCTAAAATATTTTAGTCGCAAATATAAAAATAAAAAAAATTTTAAAAACCTGAAGCTGAAAAGCGTCTTAACAGGTCAAAGATATCTAAGGTGACGAACACATAACGTTATGAGTAGCCCACAGCTGAACTTGCTTTGGCAAATCTAAAATGTGAAAGTGGGAATTAGCAGTGAGAAATAATGCCCTCTCCTTCATTATCTGAGTGCAGCTTTGAATGAAAATGTTGCATCTGGCATGGACAATGAACATACAGCATCACATCCCCTGTTGAGTGCACACACAGACCCACAGTCGCACACAGAGCGTGTGCAGTGGGGACTGTGGACAGGCGGTGCAGGGCTCCCTTGCCGAAAGCCTTATTGATTTGGATAAAGGTCTTTTGATGAGGCAGATTGCTCATCAGGCTGGAACGACATGCTTCTAAGATGTGACGCCTTTCCAGACCAGCCCAGGGGCCCATCGACCAAAGCATGGCTGTCCTAACTCTGTGTGTGTCTGTGTGTGTTTGTGTGTTTGTCTGACTGTCTTAAATGATCACACTTTAGATGAGGCAGCATTGATTGGAGTTAGACCCATCTGGGTCAGCATGGCCCCACCCTGACATGTCCTCAGCTAGAGGAAGGACATCAGGCAGTGAACTTCATGGTCCAGCCACAAAGAATTTCAAAGTGTTAAATAGCAGCTGGTTAAACTATATATTACATAAAAAAATACATATTTACAACAACATAAATTTAGAATGTTGTGTAATTGGTTGATCTTCTTCTACTACTCCAGTCACGGAGCTACAATAATGCAAACCTCTTTATAAGAACTGCTAACTCAGCTGGCTGTCACACAAGACATCCTAATATCTAACTTGGTAAAGGAAAAAAAAAAACAACTTTTGAGGCGGATTTCAATGAGCCTCATTCACTCATATATATGTAGAAATGTTCTTGCTCTGCGCATAAAATAGGAAAATGCGCAAAATCACCATTGAATCACCATTGTTCTCCCTCACCAGGAGTCTCATTGGCAGACTTGAGTCCTAAACAATGAGGCGATTATAGATCAGCTGACTCACTTGGATGTTGTGTGGGAGATGGTATAGAGTATCCAATACATAAAGACACATTATAACAGCTGCTGGATATTTTTGTAAACAAATAAATCTGAGTGAACAGTGGAGCTGTGTGTGCTTCATCTGCTCTGAAAACGTAGAGTCATGAGAAGCAAGTTATTTTACCTCTTTGTTCAGATTGCACAAATTTACTGTTTGTCAGAGCTGTTGACGATTTATTTTACAGGAAAATGTGACATTTTAATATATACATTGTTATATTTTAAATGTAAACTAAGTATTTGATTTAAGTGTAAATATTTTAAGCGTGATAAGGGTGAAAAATGTGTCAGTTTCATGGTCATTTCACAAATTTAGCCGATGCACTGTATATATAATTGAATTCTACAAAAGGCTTTTCTCTTTTATTGGAAGTAGTTTTCAAATGTTGTGCTTTTAGTTAAAAGGGTATGTGTTATAAGCTTTTTTAGAAGGCTGATTGTTCATTATTTGTGCGTACACATGGTCTGAGGAAGTTCTAAATTTCTTCGCAAAGCAAGGAGAAGTTCTAGTAAACAAATATTGATGAATCACTGTCTTGTGCATCAGACATTTGAACCCACAATTTAGGCACAAATTTGTGCGTACATACTGTTTGTAAATGAGGCCCATTGTCATCTTTTTACATGGAGAGTAAGGTCAGCATTTCTGTTCATGCAAAATCTAACCCCTTTTTTTCCTTTTAATGTAGCATTATGAATATTTGCATGTTGCAACCATAGACTGTATAATGAGTGGACGTAGCGACATTCGGCTCAAACTGAAGCCTCCAGCAGATGCCCCGCCCCCTGGTGTCTGGCTGCAGTATAGGTCATAAGCCCCGCCTCCCCATGTTTTCTAGATATGAGCCGGGAAAACTTAAAAAAATTACGATACCTGGTAGAAACGTTTCTCTCATCTTTACGCTAAGGTAGTATGATGATGTCATTTGGCTGCATGGTGTTCAGGTGTTTTTTTTTCTGAGAAGTTAGTTTCTCATTAGTTATTGGACGTTAAAAACCTTGATATAAGTTTTGTTTTACAATAGTTGACAGCTGCCGTTCATGAGTAGCTTTTACCGGGGATATAAGAAACTTCGGGAAAGAGCCAAAAGGAGACTAAACCTTCTGAAGAAGAAGAAATAAATATTTTTATTTCTCTTTGTTACTTGGCTCCACTGGAAATTCTCTACTGCGCAGACTCTGACTGCACAATGGCGGCTAGAGAAACGGGGTTTTTTGGCTTCAAAATCGTAGAACGGTGACAGGTGGAAGAACGCTGTCCATTCTGTATACAGTCATTGGTTGCAACATGTAGCAGTAAAATATACATTTGGTGGAAAATTTTGGACCACAGGACATGCTGACTTTTCAAAAAAGATCTCAGTTTGAGTTTAATCCAGCAGCAACATCCAGTGTAAAGCTGGTGCAGAAATGCTAAAACTGCAGTTCCTTGAGTGTCAACAAGAAGCTGGCTCCAGAAACAGTAGAAACCACATGTACACTCATTCAAAAAGTCTATCTTTATAGAAGTAATATACATGTTCACTTCTCTGTCAGCACACTGTATGCTGATAGAAAAATATAAAAAGTACTGGGGACGAACGAAGGAGTCAAATGAGATTTTTTTTCAAAGCACTGAAAAGAAATACAAACAAGAAATATATTTCTAAGATTAATCATAGCGGTAGTGTTGCTCTTTTTTTCCACAGTGTATGTTAGATGGGAGAATGATGCAAACACCAAGAAGGGGATTGGAAATCCTCACAAAACAGCTCACCAAATCAGAGAAAAACTAGCCAGAAATACATTTTAGGTTTTTTTGTGTACATTTTTAACTCCTTAAATTACCGATTCCTGAGGGAACAAACCTGAGCATGCTCAGTGCTGTTGGACACGTAGTTGTGAATCAGCTGGACATTGTCATATATGGGGATGTCCCAGGATGACCTTATGATGCGGGGCTGGGCCATTAATTTTTAGGAGGGGCCAACCCAGAGGTCCACACCAATATTAACCTGAACTTAATTCTGCTCAATATCAACTTTTTCCTATTGTCATATGCACTTACTGATATATTTTGTCTAGCTGACACTGATAACCAGAGGAATACAGGTATTCAGTAAATATTTGAAATTGTGGAGTAGGTAAAATAAAAATAATAGTTTTATAGAAGTGATAAATAGTAAAAACGAAAACCATCATTGCATTAGTGTTTTATTTTGTATTTAGCTTGTCAGTCTCCACCAGTACTGAAAACTATATACCAAAAAAAAAACAAAAAAAAAAACAATAGCTTGAATTTTTTTTTACCTCATTTTACCTCTGTAGTGAAACCTAGTCTGTCTTGGGCTTCAACAAAGAAACTGTCTGGCTGAAATCTGGCTGAATTGTTAAGGTGTCTATAGGCAGCTGAGGTGATCATTGTCAAAAGAGGATCTCTACCTGCTCCTGTAACAAAATTACCTTTGTTTTGATCTCTTATTTGTGTTAATAGAGTGACGTTTTTCTGGGTTTCAGGCAGTTTGTGAGTTTTTTATCTGCCACCCCACTCTCCCGCACTCTGATGTCATAGTTCACTCTAGACAACTTAATTTTAAGCAGAGTTTTGTCAAAGCAGGGGGGTCGTGAGGACTCCCCTCCCAAAAACTGTAAACTTCAATGTCCTTCCCTTTACACTCCTGAAAAGAGGACAAAAAGGCTGCATTTTGAAGTTTGAATGAACTCTCTAGGTGAAAGCATGGTGCGGCAGAAGTGCTGGGAGAAACTGTGTTATTTCGTAGTGCTTGGGGAGTTTCCCATTCATTTCCCCATTCACTTTAAAACGTTGTTTTTCCCTGAATGACTGCCAAAAAATTGAGAATGTCTGAGAAAAGTCACAGCCTGCATGTCATAAGTGAGACACTTGTTTTGATATATAATTTGTGGGGGTTTTCCTCAAAGCCTGGGAGGAGAAGCACAGGAAAAAACTGTCTGGAAGATGAAAAAGAGAAGAACAAAAAATCATGACGTGAGGCTCAAAAAGTAAAAGTTTAAGTGATTATAATGTATGACCCTGCGAATTATGTTATTAGGCTAACAAAATTCAAAGTCAATTTATGACTTTTTGAATTTTAAATTTCAAGTTTGATTTCGCACAGATTTACATTTTATAACTTTTATACATTTTTACCTTTTTCCTTGAGAATTGACAACTTTACAATCTCATCAGTTTTGATTTATTTATTTATTCATTCATTGTTTGTGTGATTTTTTTTGGTTTGTTTTTTGTTTGTTTGTTTGTTATTTACAATTTTGCCCTTTTTATTTATTTTTTTATCTTTCATAGTGGGCCTTATGTGCCATTGTTGTAATAATATCAGGTCCCTACTTTGATTTTAGCATTATTGGTGTAATAAAAAACAAAGAAAGACATATATTGCAAATACCATTATCTGGTAGAAAAAGAGGCAGAAAAAGTACCTCCTGAGACCAAGACGCTGCAAAAGGCTCCAGAATCTGGACTCTCTTTGGAAGCTTGAGCCACTCTCCATGCTACTGCTTGACTGTGTGTGAGTGAGAACAGGTGACAAAGCCACACATTTAAAAATTGTTACATTTGGAAAAGAAAGACATTCAGAGCTTTAACCACAGCTTTGAGCATTTTGAGCTTATTTATTTATTTATTTTAATCTTTCACATCACCCATGGGGGAAAATGAATAAATAAATAAAAAGTCAGGCAATTTATGAAAATTCTTCAACTTTTCTCACAGTTTTTCTTGATTTAGGGGGTTGTTTGTTGTCCAGCAGCAGTAGAGAAAGTGGAGTCCATCAGCTGGAACCACTGCCTTCCTTTTTTTAGCACTGCTGAGATACCAAAGGAAGGTCTTAATAATTGATCAGAATTGATTTTAACCCAACCCTGACCTTAGCCAGGGTGGACAGGCAGTACAGTCTGAGCATGAACCAGTGTGTTATGTGTATGTGACTGTGTGTTTATGTGTCTGCATGGTTTCCACACAAGTGTTTGTGCAGCATATACAGTAAGAAGAAGGAGTTGTGTATGTATTTGTGTGTGTGTGTGTGTGTGTGTGTGTGTGTGTGTGTGTGTGTGTGTGTGTGTGTTTCTGCACGCATGAGAAAAGAGGGCAGTGTGCTCATCTTTAAAAGCTCCAGACGTGTTCCCAGAATTAAATATTTAGGCAGACGAAGCCCTGACCTCGGTGCACATGCAGAGACTCCTGGTTCCCATTGATTTCTGACGAGACAACTGGGACGCCATTACAACAAAATGCACTATAGCCAGCTGCACATACCCTCTGACACTCTCACCAGATTAACCCCCCTCCTACGAACCCTTATTGGACACTGTGCAGTTTTGTGTGTGTGTGTGTGTGTGTGTGTGTCTGTCTATCTTTGTCTGTGTGCCTGTGTGTCTGTGTGTTGATCCAGCTCAAGGTCTCTTTTCAACATTTTCTCTCAGACTAGATTTCACCTCTCAGGACTGTTGACCAGTCAAACTTGGCAAATTTACCCATCTCCCCAGCCTTTTTCCAAACACACAGAAACACACACTTTTATATGTGTAAGCTCCACTCACTTACCTGACAGGAGCAGATCAGAGACAGACGTCAGGAGACACAGCTTCAGTTTTCTTCCACCTGAGACGGAGACAGATTAAGAGCGAGTTAGAGAAAGGGATCAGCTTTTTATTGTGTTTAATCCTCACATTTAACAAGGCTTTAATACATCAGGCGTTCAAATAAAAGTGACAGTATCCTGAAATACAGGATCCAAAATGATGCAGTGATTCCACCTTTTCTTTTATCGCTCAGTCTGTTTGATATTTCAGAGTCCGCCTGTTTTTTTAATATCTCTGCTTATCAAAAAGGGGATCCACAAAGTTTGACTTCTACTGAAATGTTTCCGTTCTTGCTTTTAGTTAAAAAGTGCATCTCAATCTGGGGAGGAAGGAGGCACAAACAGGATAAATATTAAAATGTCAGGGGATCTTTTTAGCACTTTTTACATCTCCGCTCTCAAAGCCCATTGTTCTCGCAGCTTTGACTGTGTTTGTATGATTTGTCAGGTACGAGCACTCTGCTAAATTATAATTCCTTCTCAGCAGGGTGTTTCTGTTGAAAGGCTCCGAGTCACTGTAAATGTCTCATGATTGTTTCCTGAAAACTCACGCAAGCGTGCAATTAACAAGTCTGGACAAAAAGTTCACTGTCGCTGCATCAAAGTGATTATAATGAAAGTTTGACCTTTGTTTGCAGGTTTCAGCGGATGGATAGGTTTGTCTGACCTTCATCTGTCTGCCCTGTTAGGATGTTAAAATCTGACAGTGCTGACCAATTCTGGTCTGAACACAAAACCACCATGATTACAAAGATCACTGTTTGAAAAAGAAAACAAGAAAACAGTATTATCCTCTTTGTCATTGCTTTAACAGACTTTAATTCACTGTTTTGATTATTGACTGTTTCCTTCATCTTCTTTCAGACATTTTTTTTTTATCATTATCACAAGAATTTCTCCCTGTTTAATTATTTTATTGACTTCTATCTGATTTAATGTTTTGAGATCCCTTCATACTTCCATAAGTAAGTCCAAAGTCAAGCCTAGCACTGATTCATGGAGTGGAACTTGAGGGAAACCACTAGAAGATTTGAATACTCCAGAATGAAGCGAGTAAATGTAAAGCATATGCATGGAGCAAATCACACAACCATTTAGGCTTCAAGTATATGTGACACAAGACACTGCGGTCTAGGAGTTGTCATTTTGATACTCTAGATTTTGTCTGCATGTTTAACCTAATAATAATAATAATAATAATAATAATAATAATAATAATAATAATAATAATAATAATAATAATAATTCATTTTATTTAAAGGCGCCTCTCAGGTCACCCAAGGATGCCGCACAGAACAGATTTAAAAACACACTTCAAATTAAAATTTAAAAGTTTAAAAGAAATACAAAGTTTAGAAACAGTCATAGTGAGTAAGCTTGGTGGAAAAGATGTTTTTTTTTTTTTTTTTTGAACTTAGTTTTTATAGATTTTTTCTTTATCAGTACAAAACATTGTATATACATTTCAATACAATTTAATGAGTTTCTTTTCCATTTTCTCACTGTACTTGCATATGTCACATATCTCCATATGCACAGTATGATGGTTAAACTAATAGACAAAAAATAATACCAGTCACATAAAAATAAAAATAATGTCCCCTCGGAATTATAACATCAAAAGCCCATATCATTGTCGGAACCAGGATGACATTTTGCATACAGAGCAGGGAAATTATTGCATGTATCTTTAATGTGTGTATTATTGTAGCAATAGAGGACTTATAGGTCTCCATCTTTTAGTAAAAGTTGCTCTCTGAAGCCGTAATGAAAAAGTGATCTGTTCCATTTGATGAATGTCCCAAGTCTTCACCACAGCTCCTCCAGCAAAAACTTGAGTGATGTGGACCCATCTTAGACACTATAACTGGTGCTCTGAAGTATCTTGTAATTATTTTCCATTTGAATTCCCTCCATGTGTTAGAGTTGGTAACTGAATGTGCCTCTGTACACACCTCACACCAGTCGTCGTCTGATATAACAATGTTGGCCTCTGTCTCCCATTTCTCTCTTATTTGTGAGCTATTTTTGTTCATGGATAAGAATATGTTGTATAGTTTGGAAAAGATGGGTTTTGAGATGGGATCTGAAAGAAGTTAAAGTGTCAATGTCACAGATATGGGAGGGAGTTCCAGAGACGTGGGGCAGAGCGACTGAAGGCCCTGGACCCCATGGTGGTCAAGCGGGCTGGGGGGATGAAGACCTGAGGGTTCGTGTTGGTTTGTTGATGAGGAGGAGATCGGTGAGGTATGGAGGGGCGAGATTGTGGAGGGCTTTGAAGGTGAGGAGCAGGATCTTATAAGTGATGCGATGGGTGATGGGAAGCCAGTGCAGTTGCTGAAGAACAGGGGTGATGTGGTGGAAAGATGGGGTCCTGGTGATGATCCGGGCTGCAGCATTCTGTACCAGTTGAAGTTTGTGGAGGGACTTGAGGGGGAGACCATACAGAAGGGAGTTGCAGAAGTCTAGGCGAGATGTAACGAGAGAATGAACCAGAGTGGTGGTGCTGTTGGGGGAGAGGGAGGGGCGGCGGCTGTTAATGTTTCGTAGATGGAAGTATGCGGACCGAGTGAAGTTATTGATGTGGGTGTGGAATGACAGAGTACCGTCGAGGGCGACAGAGGAGTTATCAGTTGTGAGCGTGAGACTGTCAGCTTTTGAGAGAGTGGATTTGGAACCTATGAGGAGAACCTCTGTTTTGTCTGAGTTTAGTTTGAGGAAGTTGGAGAAGAACCATGAATTGATTTCCTGTAGACAGGCGGGTCAATGACAAAAAGGGGGTCTAAAAACGTGTTTCTAAAAAGTTCTTTGAAAATGGATAAAAAAAACATATTTCTGAGAAAATAATTATGTTTTCTAACAGATTTCAGTAGATGACCAACATTTCAAAGTTTTTAGGTTCATAATTTTTTAGTATTTTTAATTTGAGCACCCAAAAATGTCAGGTGGCACAACCAAATATATGAAAATATATTTATATGTTCCTGTTATTTTTTCTGTGTGAAATTATTGGCAAGTATCTCTCAAGTGTCTGTAGTGACTCATACATTTTCATTTGTGCGTTTCATTTCTTTTATTTGTGAATAAGATAAATAATTTGATGTTAAAATAACATTTCACATTATTACATTGGTTGTACCACCTGACATGGAAATTGTTCCAGTCACCAATGAAGTGAAAAAACCTTTTTTATCAGTATTTCAGAGAAATCTACAAACTTTTCCACTTGGTCACAAATGTCATTTGGGCTCCTCTGGCTGATGCAGTTTCCTGTTTCCTGTTTTATTCTCTTCACTTTAAAATAAAAGTCTAATGTTACGGTTGCACCACCCTGACATTTGACAAGGTGAAAATTACGGGACAAAAGTTTTTGAAATTTCTCAACAGCTTTAAAATTCGTTTTATTTGCAAAGAATGTTTTATTTAAAAAGGTTCAAGCATAAAATAATGCCACTGTATTTTTAATTTCCATTTACAATAACTGACATTCAATTTTTAGAGTTTAATTACTGTGGATACTTGTCAGGACGGTTGCACCACCTGACATTTTGGGGGTTTGAGGCACCAAAACACAAAAAAACATGTTATATTTTAATAGTTTAAAGATGGGTTCAAAAAACACAGGTTTCATAGAAGAAAGAAATACATGTAATGAAATACTCAATTCATGATGGAAGGAAATATTACACTCGGATACAAAAAAAGGGACGTCACGTCATTGACCCAGGCACAGAGGGAAGTAGGAGGGAGGGTAGCGGTGGGTTTGGTGGCGAGGTAGAGCTGGGTGTCGTCTGCATAGCAGTGAAAATTAATACTGGATTTGCAGAAGATATGGCCAAGGGGGAGGAGATGGATAATGAACAGGATGGGACCGAGGACAGAACCCTGAGGAACACCAGAACTGAGGGGATGGTAGGGATTTGGATGTTTTTAACTGGATGAACTGTGTGCGACCGGAGAGGTATGAGGAAAACCAGTTGAGGGGGGTAATAGGTATAAAATCAAACTTGGTCTTTGTGCAGGAAGTCATTAGTGTGTATGCAGGCCAGGTTCAGCCAGCCAGAGAGAGGATCGTTTTATTTGAAGGAGATAAAAATAAGAACTTTTTTAACCCCTGCAAACTAAATTAGAATATGATCCTGAACCTGTGAAGCATGTTTCTGTTGTCAAATCAAAATAATTGTTGAGTTTTCACACCACACGTTCTGTTTCGAATTTCATTTTCATTTCAAAAATTGCTTTTTAATAACATTTCATGTGGCGTCCTCAATATTTTGGAGCTGGCTCTGTGTCTGTGCTGTACCAAAACCCTCCTCTGGATCAGAAGAAAGCTGATCACATCACTCTCACTCTCTTCTGACCAAAGCACTGCACTATTTGTCAGCCTGACCAAACAACCCTGCAACTTTTCTCTTTTCCCTCCTAACAGCATCAATTCCTCTGTCTCTCTCACACTCCAGGC
>RPOG01001856.1:9527-121761 GCA_008086565.1 Thalassoma bifasciatum
ATCTTAACTGACATTCAATTTTTAGAGTTTAATTACTGTGGATACTTGTCAGGACGGTTGCACCACCTGACATTTTGGGGGTTTGAGGAACCAAAACACAAAAAAACATGTTATATTTTAATAGTTTAAAGATGTGTTCAAATAACACAGGTTTCATAGAATAAAGAAAAACACGTGATGCAATATTCAATTCATGATGTAAGGAAATATTGCACTCGGACACAAAAAGGGGACGTCACGTGATTGACCCACTTAGGGCGAGGTCACACTGGCCATTCAAACCATGCTGTACTCAAGTACGATTCACCCCCTACAGCGGCTTCAGCACGGTTGCCGGCACATGCACGACCGTCAACGTCACTATGAAGCGTCTGTTTACAAGACGCAGTTTCATCAGAGTCAGCAGATGAGAGCACGGAGAACATTATCACAACTTTACCCACTTTTTGGCTTCTGTAAACTTGTTTTAGACCGACACAGCCCTCAGACGTCACACATTTGTTTAAAACGTTTATCGAGAAGAGTGGTCGCAGTGATCACACGTCATGCATGATGTCGCGGCTTGGCCTGCCTCCTCAAAGCATGCCGAGCCGAATGAGTTCCTGTGCCTCTTACTCTATTGGGGATCCTTTCCCAGTTCATGTTGGGTTGTAAAACCTGAAACCTGTTTAATGCCGGCCTGGCTGAACCTGCCGGAGCAGGGAAGCAGCCAGGTCACAATGGAGGAGATCCAGTGTGAGTTGACAGTGAATTAGACAAAATCATCTGATCTGGAGCCTCCTCACTTTAAGCATCATGGGAGATGGAGTTTCATTGTGCTGGATTGTGTTCCTCCTGCTGTTGCTCTCCATACAGACTGTTTCTCCTGTTGAAAAGAAAAATGAACGCATGAGTGGAGATCTCAAAGTTCTTCTACCTTAGTTGTAAAATTATGGACTCTATAGCTCCCTGAGTAACTTTACCTCATTGTGTTACTTTAAAAATGTAATTTAAAAGATTTCCCTTGAATAAAGTTCTTTTATTGTGAACATGTTCTGTTGATTTCTATGTGTCGTGTTTGAGAGCCAGGCAGCAGGTGCAGGGATTCTTTCATCTCCATCATCTTCTTCCTCTGTGGTCCTCAGGCCACGTTTCTGACCGATGAGTCACCGCACAAAAACATTCCAGCACCGAGCATTCAGATAGAAAAAACTCCCCCCTCCATACGTGCACACGACCAACAACACGTCTCCACGAGTGTGTGAGTGTGTGTTTCTCAGGAATGTGTGAGAGCAGCATGCGACTCCTCGTTCCCACACTTCAGGGTCCATTCACCCTGCGGCGACCGCCACTGATCCCCCCCACACATTATACTCCAGCCTCAATGGGCCATCTGGACAGCTACCGGAGTGCCAACACACACACACATACACACACACACACACACACACCTGAAGAGTCAGTTATCATTCATCAGAGTTCTCATCCAAACAACTGAACGAGCTTCATGTTTGTTTATTTTGTTAAAGGGATTTTGTTTATTTCTAGGGAAGCCTGATATAGATTTGACTGACCTGTGGATGTGTTCAGTAATCAATAAAATGCTCAAATCATCTTCTTAATACCTGAAAAAAGAGGAACATCAACTGCTGATTTTATCATGCCTGCAACAGGTTTCAAAAAAGCTTGGACAGGTTCATGTTTCCCAATGTGTGACATTACATTTCCTTCTCACATCTCTCAATAAGCATTTGTGAACTGAGGACAATAGTTGTTGAAGCTTTGGAGCTGGAATTCTTTCACACTCTTGCTGATGGACAACTTCAGTTGTTCAACAGTCCCAGGGTCTCCGCTGTTGTATTTTGGGCTTCATAATGTGCCACAAATTTTCAATGGGTGGCAGGTCTGGACTGCAGGCACATCAGTCTACAACCTGCACTCTTTTACTACAAAGCCACACTGTTGTAACAGGTGCAGAATGTGTCTTGGTTTCATTGTCTTGCTGAAATAATCAGGCACATCCCTGAAAAAGACATTACTTGGATGGCAGCAAGTACCTTTCAGTATTAATGATCCCATCACAGATGTTTAAGTTACCGATGATGCCATGGGCACTAACACACCCCCATACCATTACAGATGCTGCTTTTGAACTTTGCACTGGTAACAATCTGGATGTTTTTTTTTTCCTCTTTTGCCACGAGGACACTGTGTCCATGATTTTCAAAGAAAATTCAAAATGTGGACTCATCAGACCACAGCAGACTTTTCCACTTTGCCTTAGTCCATTTCAAATGAGCTCAGGGACCAGAGAAAACTGGGACATTTCTGTCTGTTGTTGTATTGCTTTGTCTTTGCATGGTAGAGTTTGAACTGTCACTTGTAGATGTAGTGATGAACTGTGTTAACTGACAGTGGTTTTCTGAAGTGTTCCTGAGCCCACGCTGTAAGATCCTTCACACAATGATGTTGGTTTTTAATGCAGCGGCGCCTGAGGGGTCAAAGGTCACAGGCATTTAATATTGGTTTCAGCCTTGTGGCTTACATGCAGAGATTTCCCCAGATTTTTTGAATTTTCTGATCGTACTATAGACTTTAGAGGATAGGATCCCTAAATTCCTTGCAGTTGAATGTTGAGAAACATTGTTCTCAAACTGTTGGACTATTTATTCATGCAGTTGTTGACAAAGTGGTGATCCTCACCTCATATTTGCTTGTGAAGGACTGAGCCTTTTGAGGATGCTCCTTTTATACCCAACCATGACACTCACCTGTTTCCAATGAACCTGCTCACCTGTGGAATGATCCAAACAGCTGGTTTTTTAGCATTCATCAACTTTCCCAGTCTTTTGTTGCCCCTGTGCCAGCTTTTTTGAAACGTGTTGCAGGCATTCAATTCAAAACAAGCAAATATTTGCACAAAAAAAGTTGATCAGTTTGAACATTAAATATATTTTGTGGTGCATTCAATTGAATATAAGTCGAAGAGATTTTGCAAATCATTGTATTCTGTTTTCATTTACATTTCACACAACGTCCTAACTTCATTGGAATTGGGGTTGTATTAAGATTTTCCTTCAGGGTGAACTCAGGAGGCAGAAAGAGGACGAACAAAGCAGAGTGACACTCTAATGACAGATATTTTTCTTTTATATTACTGCGTATGACTGCATCTATTCATTTGGTTTTGTTGTCTGCACAAAGAGCGACTGGTGGCTCACTGCTGATATGAAGTCATCACTCTCTGGTTACCTGCTGTGTTCACACACCAGCTCACACACATTTCTGCAGATGTTTACAAAGACTGGAAGGACTAAAGCTCGTGTTCAAGCAGCTCACCTAAACCAAAGTTTCAGGGAGATTCCAGGAGTTTTGTGCACGAATGAAAAGAGCACATTTTGCTTTTTGTCTCCCCTTAAACAAAAAGAAATCTTTCCCGCCATGATCATCGTCTCTCAGATGACCCGTAGAGGGTCAAAGGTCAGAGGATGTGGTGGCTTATAAAGGCCTTTGACTCGCAGGTTTCACTGGGTTAAACTTCAACTTCCAAACAGAAACTTTTCCCCAGGTTGTGTGTGAGTGGATGTCAGGGTGGGACAGAGCGAGTATTTGTCTCTCTGGCTTTTCTTTCTTGTCCGAACCCCCCCCTCCTCCTCACATACACACCCACACAGACACACTCACACACACTCTTTGTCCAAACAGCAACACACTCAATTTAGCATGAAGTCACTGAAACTCTCTTTGTCATTATCTGTGCTGCTCATTGGTCTGTAAGTGTGGGAACCTGTCGCCACACTGACACTCACACACTCCAGAGAGCTGCTCTCAGTTTGGACTGCAGCCCGTCCTCCACAGACTCCTCTGTCAACCTGAAAATAAAGACCTTTGACTTTAAACTTTAAACTTCATATCCACTTACTCAAACAAAAACATGACAAAAATATTGACCCTTTCAAAATAGAGTAAAAGTCAGTCTCACAAACTTTGTCATAAACTGTCACAAGAAATACAACTGGTAGAAAGTATGACAGCGCCCCCTGAAGGTAGAATCTCAGACTTACAGTAGCTCAGTGTCAGGCTATTTTCCAATTTGCATACTGTACTAGTAGTACATACTGATTTGCCCAAAATGCAGAATGCAGTATGCAAAAACTACCCAGATGACCTACTGATCCAGTAACATTTCTCAGTATGCATCCGACCAGTCTACCCGGCGTACTGTTTCCCACAATGCAAAGCGCCTGGCCGCAGGTCTGAATTGAAAATGACGGAAAGTGGAGAAAGTTTGGGAAAAGCAGTGGAACAATTAAAGTGTAAGCATCAAAACATTTTTTAAGTGGGGTAGTTATATTCCATACATTTTCCTATTAATGTATTTGAAATCATATGTGCATCATCAGAAGCAGCTTTTCCATCATCTCTAAAAATAAAAAGTCAATCCACTCCAGATTATTTTCAATGAATAACATTTGGTGTAATCTTAAAAATCAAATTAAAAATCAAAAATGACGAATTTTGGTGCAACATCCACATTTAAACACAGACGTCCTCTGCAGTTATTACAAAATATCAGAGGTCCCTTGTTAAAACTAATGCAGTTTAAAGCACTGGGACCTACTGTATAATAGTAAAATGTTTACCCAAAATATGAACAAGTTTGTGAACAATCGCTCATTGAAACCTTTCAGGCACAACACTTAAGTTCAGATCATGCAAACTTAGGTGATACAATAAATTTGGAAAAATAATGCAGAACAGAGAAAAAATCTCTGCCTGAAATTTAATATTAGTTAAATTTAGTTAAAATTTTAGTTAAAATTAGCTAAATTTTTCTTTAATGATTTGGTGACCCCTAGAACTCATCTCGCAACCCCCATTAGGGTCAGGACCCCAAGGTTTGTAAAGGCTGGTCCATTAGGTCATGCTAAGGAGCTGAAGCACCAAGAGCTGAAATACCATGATTTTAAAGGGGATTCTGTATTGAATGAAGATAACTGTCACTGGAAGACAACAGCTGATGGTTGGGATGTGTCCACTCAAGTTTCCCTCCAGCTCTCCCAGCAGCTCCCACACTTTATTGCTGGTAAGTGCGTCCATATGTTAATAAGCAGCTTAACATTTCCATGTGAATGTGGCACTAAGTGCAGCTTCATTATGAGACTGAAACTGCTGGATATGTGACCGTTGAATCAGTGATGATCTGTTTGCAGAGTTCAACAATGAATATAAGCGCTGAGAGTGGTATCTGAAGCATGCAGCCTGCAGCACACTTGCTATTGTGTCTCCATCCACGGCGCACAACAATGCATTCCTCTCTTTTCTCTGCAGAGGAGCGATACTTCGGACACAATAAGAAGACCTGCCCTGCACCAACTTTAAACACACTCCTGATATAACAATAATTTTGTTCATATGTAAATGAGCATCACATGCATCTTCAATAAGTGTCAGTCCAACTTAAAAAAAAAACACAATGACCCCTGAGAACAAGGGTTCAGTTGAATATGCAGAGATCTGACTATACAAACTTTCATTTTTAAAATCCACATACTTCTGCCAACTTTCATCTGAGAGTAAGTTCTAGTTCTGAGGATTTTCTTCTATAACAGATGGTTCTGTGTGGGGGACTGTACACTTCTTGAAATCTGAAAAATGTTATTTTACCTCGCTTTTTGGCAAATCCACAACATTTGTTTCATATTATGTGAAATAACGATGAAGGTTTTCTATTTTAATTTATTCTACTCTGTGTGAGATGTTGAACAGTTGATGGTTCATCAAATCATTAAAATGTTATTTTATTGCGAACAGTGAACAATGGGAGAATAATATTGAAACTGTGAGCTGTGGAAATGCTAAAAACACTTTGTTAATGATCAACAGGTTGGTGCCATGACAGGGTGTAGAAAGGACACTCAAGAGAGACTGAGTCTTTCTGAAGAAAAATGGAAAGAGGTTCACAGTTCAACAGAGAATAACGTTCATCAGGGAACAACAGGAAACAATCAGTGGAATTTATCATTTACTGCACATGATTCCAAATAAGATCCAGAGAATCTGATGAAATCTCTAAATAAAAAGGACAAGGACCAAAAACAAGACTGGATGGAAGAGATCTTCGGGCCTTCAGGGGACATTGATAAAAACAGAACATGACTCTGTAGTGTAGATCACTGCATTAATAAAAACAGACTTGACTCTGTAGTGTAGATCACTGCATTAATAAAACTAGACATGCCTCTGTAGTAGAGATCACTGCATTAATAAAAACAGACATGACTCTGTAGTGGAGATCACTGCATTAATAAAAACTAGACATGACTCTGTAGTGGAGATCACTGCATTAACAAAAACAGACATGACTCTGTAGTGGAGATCACTGCATTAATAAAAACAGACATGACTCTGTAGTGGAGATCACTGCATTAATAAAAACAGACATGACTCTGTAGTAGAGATCACTGCATTAATAAAAACAGACATGACTCTGTAGTAGAGATCACTGCATTAATAAAAACAGACATGACTCTGTAGTAGAGATCACTGCATTAATAAAAACATACATGCCTCTGTGGTGGAGATCACTTCCTATCTGTAAACTTACTTCATCACTCCACCTACAAAGTCAATTTCAAGTGGTAAACTGCAAAGAGGAAACCAGATATAAACATGATCCAGAAACAGCTGAGACCTCTTTGGACCTGAATCCGTTTAAGGTGGACTGAGGAGAAGTGGGACACTGCCCTGTGGTGTGGACTGCAAAATGCCATTCTTTTCAGAAATAATGGATGCTGTGTACTCTGCTCCAAAGAGGAGGAGCACTGAGCTTGTTTCAGCTCACAGTTCAGATCCAGCATTCCTGATGGTCTAAGGATCAGAAGAGTTCTTGGTATGGGGGGTTTACATATCAATGAAAGCTTCTTTAATGCTGATCAACATCTAGAGGTTTAGGAGCAACATAAAGCTGTCATCCAAAAGAAGATTGAACACATTTCAGAGAGACAATAACACAGAACAACAGCATGGCTTTAATACAAGGGCAGTGTTCACAATAGTGGTTTCAGGATAAAAAGCACACTGCAAAAACTGAAATCTAAGCAAGTCATTATGTCTTATTTTTAGGAAAATTTGTCTTACTATTCTTGATTTGAGCCACTTTACTAGACAAAGTCATAAAAATGTCTCATTTTAAGTTTTTTAAAGTCAAAAATGAGGCATCAATTGCTTGTAACAAGCCAAAAAAATCTGCCAATGGGATAAGATAAAAGATTCTTGTTTTGAGACATCTTTCTAATTTCAAGAAACTTCCCAGGCGAATTCATCTTATCCCATTGGCAGATTTTTTTTTAACTTGTTACAAGCAATTTACACCTCATTTTTGTCTTAAAAAAACTTGAAATAAGACATTTTTATTACCTGGTCTGGTGAATGTGGCTCAAATTAAGAACAATAAAACAATTTTTACTACAAATAAGACATAATGACTTGCTTAGATTTCCGTTTTTGCAGTGCAATGGTGTTTGTGTGTTTCAGCCTCTTGTTTACAGACGGCATTTTAGTCGACCCAAAACATGAACCTTTGGAAACGGCATCTGAAGAGAAATTTCTCTGAAATACTGAACCCACTGTTGCTGTGTAAACAGTGAGCTGGAGTTTTCAGTTGAAATGCTGACATCATACTCCGCTTTGCAAGCTACAGACAGACGACAACAACAGTAACAATGACAGACTGCTGTTTCGTTCTTGTGCTGCAGAATCAACTGACTGCCTTTCAACAAAATGTGCATCTATTGCACAGTTTTTCCAAGTGAATGCACATTTTTGTTCAGGGTTTTCAGATGAAACATAGTTGTGTAAATGGGGCCTGAGAGTCCAGGTACTAAAATGACCTGCCTGCAGGCCTAACTGGTCACACATTGAAATCATTTGAATTCTTGTCAGCTTCATGACATGTAAAAATAAGACAAAGCTGATCTTGAACTGTAGAGCAGCTGTGATTCTCTATCAGGACAGAATGAGAGAATATTTCACTTCAAGCTCCAGAAACCAATCTCCTTGTTCATAAATGTTTGCAGTGTTCTTTTCTTTTCTATCTTATTCTGAGCAGAAGACCATGCTTCATCATCAGGACAGTCCTGTTACTATAAACACTCTGCTGCCCTCTAGTGTCTAAAGTGGTTTCCATATTTGAACACCAGAGATCAGAAGGACCAATCCAAGGTCCAACCACCTTATTTCAATATTTTGTGCTCTAGTTTGTGAAAAAAAAAAAGGAAGTTATATGTCTCTGAATCATTACCTCAACAATTTAGAAAAAACTGTTTTATAGTGTTTCTCCCCAGTTTTATTTATAATGTCTGCAGATGATAACTTACAGATATTTAAATCATCTCAAAGGTGTTTCAACCAACCACAAAAAATGTGTGCAATTTCGTTGCTGTTGTCCACTTTCAAGACCTCATATTTCTAACATTAACACATTTTCTGACCCAGAGTGTGGTGGTGACTGGTTCTGAATGAGCCCTTTAAAGCAGATGCTCTTTTGTGCCAATGTACTTATCCCGACAGAAAGTGTTTCTCTTGGCTGTGGAAGCGCGCATGCATTCAGGAGAGGTGGAGCAACAACAGTGAAGTAAATTAAAACTAGAAACAACAGTTGCATTGTTCAATTCAGTGTTTTGATGTTGTAAATATTTACGAGGTTTTGCAACATGACCCATCCATTAAAATAAAATACTTTTTCCTGTGCGTCTTAACATCATACTGGACTTAATGGAAAAACCAAGGTAATAAATCAATATCCAAAATCTGGATCACTTTGATTGTTTTCTGTCCACTTCAGCCTATCTATGTATCACTCATAATGTACTATCTATCTACCTATCTATTTAGATGGTAGTGTAAGTAAGTGTTTTATCCTAGAGTCTTACTTTTTTTATGGTGTAATTTATTGCCATTTCTAGTTCTTCCTTTGTTTTTCCTGTCTTGCTTGTCCGTCTGTCAAGTATGGCAAATGCACCCTCCTTTTGAACACAGGCAAAAATTGAGTACAAGATTGGATCAGCAGTTGGAGTCTAGTCAGTCTGATGTAAAATCGAGCAGTACAACAGAGGATGTTTTAGTTGACGCCCAGAATGAATTTCCAACTGATTTTGAGGAGGATTTTATGGACTGTGAGTCCTCCTTTGATGAGCCTGAGGAGTTAAATGTATTATCAGACTCTGATAACAGCGAGGGCGGTAATCTGGAAACTGATTTGGTAACCTGGGCATTGGAGGAAAATATCACACACATGGCTGTGAACAAATGACTGAAAATTTTTAAGTATCATCACCCATCACTACCAGTTGATGCAAGAACACAGCCTGGCT
Source organism: Thalassoma bifasciatum (assembly GCA_008086565.1). Taxonomy (NCBI): domain Eukaryota; kingdom Metazoa; phylum Chordata; class Actinopteri; order Labriformes; family Labridae; genus Thalassoma; species Thalassoma bifasciatum. The sequence goes on from RPOG01001856.1 coordinate 18,881, forward strand.
GGGGTGTTGTCCAAAACAAAGCTGGTGGGACATACCACTATTTTGGTATCCTGAATTTGATACAGAACACTTTGGAGGCAAATAAATCCATCTTAGCTAGTGCTGCTTCCCTAGAACTTCAAGTAAATGTGGATGGGTTGCCAGTTTTTAAAAGTTCAACAACTCAATTCTGGCCCATTCTTAGAGTAATCAAGAACCTCCCCCATCATCAGCCATTAGTCATTGCACTTTGTTGTGGAACAGACAAACCCTCCCTGAATTAATACCTTGAAGATTTTGTGGCTGAAGTTCAGGACCTGGAGAAAAGTTTTACATTCCAGGGCATCTCAATGAAGCTCCAGCTGTCCTGCTTTGTCTGTGATGCTCCAGCTCGAGCGTTGTGAAGGACATAAAAGGACACACAGGGTACTCTGGGTGTGACAAATGTGCACAGGAAGGCGAGTATGTGAGCAATCCGGTGATAATCCCTCAAACTGATTCTTGCCTCTGCACCGATGAAGGCTTCAGAGAAATGGCTGATGAAGAGCATCACCTCAGGCCTTCACCTCTGGCTGTAACATCTTTGGGCTTGGTCAGTTGGTTCAATCACAGAATTTTCCAGCTCCTTGTTACCGACAACTAGACTGGAGTTGCGACTGCTTTTCAATCCTTGTCAGTTTTGACTGAGGAGCTTCTGAGTGTGCACTTGAATTAGTAACACATTAAAGCTGCTTTGTTTTTCAAGTAAACATTGTGATTTAGTTGCCTTTAACTTTGCTAAAATGCTGTTCAATAAACCACCTGTGAGGAGTTTCTGGGGAGCTAACATTAGCACTAGTGATAAAGACTACGCTTCCCATATGCCTTTGCTCCCCACTGTCCTGATGAACCAAGTCATATGTGTGTTTCAGCTTTGTGTGGAGAGCAGATCTCCTATTCAACTCAACTTTTCTTTGTGCAAGACAACTTTTTAGATGGATACAACGCAATTTTTTTTTTGTTTTGTTTAAGATGGCGGTGCACAGTAGTGCAGCAGCTTCTTATGCTCCAGGGGACAAGCCCCCTTTTAGTACATTTCTGGTTGGTCCTGAGGCCAACTTTAACCGTTTTGCTTGTGGAAACGAGAGTAAAAGGTGTAGCCGAGCTGAACTTATTAAAATAAGGGAATAATGCAGGAAACGGGCCTCCTGCATCATGAAGGACCCCACCCATCCCGCACATGCTCTTTAGTGCTGTCTGGGTAGTATAGGACTATCAGCTGACTTTCACCTGTGGTTTTAGAGCATTACACAACTTTCTGCAGCACAATACTGTTCATTAATGTTCACTATTAGGGTCTGGTACCACGGCGTGTTCAGTTCTACTTTCATACAGAGATGACTGAAGGATCAAGTAAACTTGGGACACCTGTAGGGATTGGTAGCACTAACTTTCAAGGATCACTGCAGAGCAGCAACTTTAATTTGTGAAAGGGCCTTTTTTGTATAATTCTGAAATGCTCATTACCCATGAGTTTTGGGAAACCTTTTTTCTGAACCTCTGGCAGTTCAACTCTTACTTTTTACCATTACACAGGGCCCAGAGTGACTACTTGGAAAGATCTGGACAAGTCCAGGTGAGTTTGTTGGATCTAGGGTGCTGTGACAGTGGCACATTAAAGTGCGTGAGTGTGAAAAAGAAATAATGAAAATATGATGAAACACAGGTGCTCAAAGCAAAAGAAAGAAATATGATGTACTGTGTTTTTAAAGAATCAAAACAGTTCTTTTTCCATTGTAAAGACGGGTCTGAGAAAAGGGTATGCTCAACTAAAAAGTAGGAAATGTAATAAATGTGTCCAATTAAGTTGCCACGCAAAGTTATAAATAAAGGATGTGGCGTGGAGGAAGAGGAGGAAAAAAGTGAGCAGGCGGCGGGAAAAGAGAAAAAAAGAGTGTTAGACAAAGGTCTGCAACTAAGAAAGAATCATAGCGTTTTAAGTGAATATATGTGTGAGAAGTGTGATAAAAACATATCCGCACAAAGGAAAAGTTAAAGAACTGTGATGGATGAATTATAACGTGCCGATCTGTGCTTGAATTGCACCGCGTGTTGGAGCGCGTCGCCGGAGCTAACTCACAAAACAGAAGATTTCCTAAGTTTGGATTATTTCCTCAATTGGATTACTTTCTTTTGAGCTTTTTTGATCATTTTTATTTTGTATTGACTTTTCGGCCAAGGACTTTGGGATTATTTCGTTTCGGTTTCTGTTTTCTGGAGTAAGGTTTTTGTTTCCATGGACAAAGGGAGCGCAGTTGAAGGACGCTGAAAGGACTTAAAAACTGTTAAAAGACTGCTTGGGACGATCGGGTGACGTAACTTTGTTTCATATTTCATTTGGGGTTTGTGTTTTGTGAATTTTTAGGGGCTTTTTGTTTAGCTTCATCCCATTATTTTGTGTTATAATTAAAATTCGAGTTTCTGTTCGCATTCTAATGGGTTTTCCGTTTACTTAAACACTTCTAACTTTATTTAGACCTAGATACTTACCTTTTCAGTTCAACGAAGAATCACAGGGTTGCTGTTTTATTTCAAATCTAAAAAGAATCCCCTTAATGCGAGTCAATGTGTGCAAATTGAAGAGTTTGAGCGTTACAGTGCGAGGGCAGGTGTCCAGTCATTAAACTGGGTTGTGATGAATCATAGAAGCTTCTAACACTGTTCCTTGGTTGCTCCTCTTTTTTTTCCCAACACACAGCCAGCTGTTACCTTGACAACACGTCCATAGATGCTCAAGTGCAGCAGTGCTTGCTAGAAGATTATGGGAGCGAGTGCAAACTCTGAAAATATGGGACAGTGTTGAAGTGCTAAAACCTGCTGTTTGCGGAGTGTCCACTTGAGGCTGGCTCTGAAAGTACCGGAAGTCACATACACACTAAGCAAAAAAAAAAGAGCAGTTTTCACAGCAGAAATAAACATGTTTACAGCCTGGTACAAAACTTTCTCTCATCTGGATTGCTGATTCTTTACCAATTGCACACACCGTACAGAGGTGAATTTTTTCCTGACTTGGCAATTTAGAGGATAGTGAGATGGTGACTTTGCCCAATCAGAAACACAGCTCATGAGACTGATAGGTTCCTTATAGCTGTTAGTGTGGAGACTCAAAGCTCAACCATTTCCAATATGGCCACACCAGCTGTTTTGCTTCAACACTCTTGACCTTTCTCAATACCAACTACACAAAGTGCGGATTCCTGAACTTACAAAGCACAGACTTGGGAGACCGCTAAGGAATGCAGACTTCAGAGAGCGGGGGATCACAGTATGGTGATTTTACCAATTGGAATGGCAGCGTAGTCAAGACGTCATCCTCAACTTCTGTCTAAACCTGACGATTATCCCTGTAATGTTTATTTTATATTTATCACAATTACACAAAACTACGCTAAACACATCCTTACCTCTGTTTGTTTTAACTTTAAATGTATCAATAGATAGATACATTTATCTGAAGCCCACATATAAAAGCCAGTGGCTGGAAAAAGGTTGCGGTGGATATCATATGTATGAATGAATAAAAGAAAATGGCTAAATTAAAATTCCAAAAGCTCGAACAAGGAAACAAGAATGGAACAAGTTGTCACTGCTGGTACAGTGACAGCACAAAGCTGCTCATGTAGCTGCTGCCGCGTCAGAAAACCCACGGATGGGGGCCGTGATTTAGAGATGCTGATTATTCCTCTGTAATGACTCACCTGTGGAGCCTCTTACAGGGTAACTGCTCTGTGCCCTTAGCCACAGTTCTTAGAATTGTCTATGACAGTGATTCCCAACCTGTGGGTCGTGTCCCCCTGGTGGGCCGTGGAGGCAATTCAAGTGGGCCGCCAAATCATTTCCAAAAAACTATTATTTTTGTCAGGAGCTGTTTTACAAAGATACAAATATGGTCTTAAGAATATTAAAATGACCCGAAATGTAATTTTAAAAATGTTCTTATACCTAAAATGTAAAAAACAGCTTTTAGCCTAAAATGTAACAACGGCAAAAGGAAAAGTTATCAGCTCCTGTTTCATCATTGACTTATTATATTTTGGGTTTTATTACTTATTTTTCAACACTTCTGGCTCAGAACTTTAGTTTCATTATCAACCATTTACTACATTTCTGGTTATTGTTGCACTTTTTTTTATGACATTTCAGGTCTTTGTTACAAATTGGGCTCTAACTAGGCAATATATATTATATAGCCTTCATATTTATGGGGTCAGAGGCTGGTAAGAGGTGGGCCACAAACATTTAGTGAGACGTAAAAGTGGGCCCCAAGATAGAAAAGGTTGGGAACTGCTGGTCTATGACTAAGGAGATGGAGGAGGTGGGGGTCGGCTTTGTTTGCCTTTCTTGCCATGAGGCATTCAAACATGCGACTGGTGTTATTGACAGGTGTCACATCCGGATTTGACCTCCTGCAGAGCCACAAAAAAGATGCCACATCAATAGAAAACTATTTCTATTGATTCTAATAAAAGGCATCTGTAATAGAAAGGGTGCATTCCTGGATGTGAACATTAGAAATCCAGGCTGGGTTTGTGATGCCCCTTTTCTGTGGAGATCACCGTCAGGACATTTATCCATCAGCTGGTCACTTTTTGCTTGGAGATGGAGGATCCTTGCCTGCACCATCCTGTTTCAATCATGACCCCATCCTGCCAGCCTTTAGCAAGTAAGCTCACACAAACACACAGAGAGCAAAATGTTCGTTTAAAGACTTAAAACTCAACATAAATTTCTCTGAATTTTGACCTACAGGCCAAGTTGGAACACGGTACAACAGGCATCATGCCCGAGCAAGGAGCATTATAGAGTGCGCTTTTGGCAACTTCTAGACACACTGGTGCTCCATCTTCTTAAGAGCCCTGGAGATCTGACCTTTGTTTGCCCCAAAGGTCACTGCTGCCCCATTACATCTAGATTGTTCTAGTTATGGTTCATATCCTAAAACAGATAGACTAGATATAAATATGTTGTATATATCAATTTGTTGCTATGTTCTTTTTTTAATGTTCCAACACATTTAGAAATGCACAATAAATACTCTCAGAATGAGTTGACTCAGTTGACTGTAAAAGTGTTTCATTAAAATTTATTAACAAGTTTTTTAAACAGTGATACATATTTTTCAGCCCAGTCTGCTCCTTCACAAACAGAAGAGGACTGTCTCGATATCTCTCTCTCCCTCTGGCTCATCTGCCACTTCTGCCCCTGGCCTCCTCTGCAGCAGGGGCAGAGGCTGGTGTGTCCACAGCGCCACCTGTAGGTGCAGTGAGGCTGGATGCAACAACCAGGGCCAGACTCATGGAGTGCTCTCACCCCTCTGTTTCTAATGCCTTGTTCTGAAGCAAAACTGCTGTCGCCGCCATTTTAGAATTGAGACAAGTGATGAGTGCTGTGCCTGTGATTGGGCGAGCTCTCGATCTTAATATATGACAAACAGCAGAGTTTAAAAAAACTTCACCCCTCATACAGTGTGTGCTGTGAGTGAAATTAGTGATTGAGACAGGAGACAGTTTTTGTTCCAGGCTGTAATTGTGTTCATTTCTACCCTGAAAAATGGCCTTTTTTTGGCTTGTTGTGTATGTGATTTCCAGTACTTCCGGGGTCAGCCTCAAGTGGTCACACGAGAAACAGCAGCTTCTTAGCACTTCAGCGTTGTCTCATATATATATATATATATATATATATATATATATATATATATATATATTTTTTTATACTTTATATATTTTGTTATACTTTATATATTTTTGATTCAACCCCCAGCCCCAGGTCAATGCAACCTTTTGACATTTCTTCCATAAAACAATCAGACATTAAAAGCTTTTATGCTTTTAATGGGATAAGAGAGAACAGTGGACAGAATAGGACACAGAGCTAGAGTAGGGAGTTACATGCTGGAAACAGGCCATAGGCCAAACTTGAACCTGGGTCACCTGTGTGTGGGAAAACCTCATGGAGCATGATCTAAACCACTGGACCATGTGCACTCCAAAATGTTTATTTCTGCCCTGAAAACAGTTTTTTTATGATTTGGTGTGAATGTGACATCCGGTACTTCCGGAGCCAGCCTCAAGTGGACACTGGAGGAACAGCAGATGGTAGCATTTCCCGATACTTTCAGACTGAGGGTGGCCACTTTTGTAGAACTCTGCCACTTGTGAGACTTGTTGGTCTGTGGAGTGCAGCAACTCCTTCTGCCAAACTTGTATTTGTGCTGAGAGGAGTCTGTCTAACTTCTGCCTCCAGACAATATGAATAAAAATGGAGGGAAACACAACAAAACAGTCTTTCTTTTTCTTATAAACAATACAATGCTTAAAAAATATTTCTAGAAACTTACTAAAAAGATACTAAGAATGGTAAAATACTTAATCCAGGAAAACAAATCGCTTGGCTCCACAAATACTAAGATACTTAGTAATAAGATACACAAATTACTGAAATATTTCTAATTAATTGCTTAAACTACTAAAACAATTAATAATAAATACTAAAAACCTTAAACACAGTAAAATGCTAGCAAAATATTTAGTACAGTTATTTAGTGTGTTGTGTTTTAATTTTAAAAAGAATAATAATAATTGATGAAAACATTTTAATTGGTCTTTATATATATATATCATTTACTAGACATTTCAGGGGACCCTATTTGGATTCCAGGCGACCCCATGTGGGGTCTCGACCCCAAGCTTGAGAAACACTGCTCTTCAGGTCCAGCCAACCATGATCGGAAAGCTGAGAAACAGCTTTCGGAAATAATTTATTTCTGTACTGAAATTTTCAGATGAAGTTGTTTTATGATCAGGCATATAAAGATATGAGAATTTTACCAAGATCTCTTAGAGAGTCCTCACAGTCCCTTAACAAAGGCAGATGTAATGTGGAATATTGATCAAAATAGAAATGAATTAATGTTGTAAGAATACAGAAAACAAGTTTGGAGGTTCATCTGAATTTATTTTACCCTTTTAACGCACACACAACCTTTTTGTACAAACCAATAACAACAATGTCTTCATATTTTGTTTTTGTTATGAGTATTTTTCTGTAACTACTACACATGCACGCTCACGAACACAGTATACTAAATTCTCGTATATACTTCCTCAATAAGCTCTTTTTTTGGTTAAGCTGCAGCTGAGACTGGGAAGCTAGAATCCTTAAAAAAGAACTTGTTTTTAACGTTCTTTCGCGTGCTGGCACTCTGGAACTCCAAGGTTATTACTTTGGCAAAGTGATGCGACCTCACTGACAACAAATGACATGAGCATGAAATGATGGTTCTTATTTCGAAATTGGGTTTCTGCAATGTGTTCCTGGAGAAAAAAATGAACTCAACAAATCTCAGTCCAAACAAAAGAGACGACACTGGCATTCTGTCTTGTTGAGTTTTGGTAAATCACTTACTCACAACATGAAGTGATTCCTCTGAGGGAGTCTTCAGCTTTACTTTCTAATGAAGTTGAATCAGGTGGTAGCTTTGGTCAAAGGATGATGGTACAGCAGCTGTGACCAGGCTTGTACGACACACCTCACAGGACAGTTTTCTCAAAAACCTTTTTTGACAACAAACCCTGAAATGTAGACCAGGGTGTTGTTCACAAAATCACCAAAGAGAATGAGCAGGTAACTGTGGTCACATGTAACTGCAGAAATGTTTGCAAATGAAGATAGTAGCTCTTCCTGTCATTACAGTAGACTGAATTTCTGCAGCTGATAAAGACACGGGCTGTTTTCCAAACATTGTTTTCAGTGGTTTTGAATTCATTTAGAAAAACAAAAAATTCAAGGAGAGATCTCAAGGTTCTGTTTTTATGAAATTTATTCATTTACAGCTGATGGAAAAATTGAGTCCATTTTACTCATGTAGGCTGTCAGTTGAAAAAAAAAAGTAAACAAATTATTTATACGGGCTGTTCTGAATTTCATAGAAGTAAACGCCTCTTTCATGTTATGATGTGAGCAGATTTACAGGTTTTTCTTTTGTGTCACTTCACTTTTATCTCATGGACCGTCGAACATTTTTGTTGTTGTGTTGTAGTTGTGCTGATTTATTCCAGTAGGTGTCAGTAATTCACCTTAACCTGTGTGACCCCGAATAGACAAACAGCATTCGCGCCATGCATTGTGGGAGACAGTTTGCCAGGTAGACTGGTCCGTTGCATAAGAAGAAACATCAGGGAACTTACAATATGCCGCAGATCTTGAAAGTTTTCACACACTGACGACTACATACTGAATTTCTGCTTCAGTAGTAGGAACTGTTAGTGTAGCAGGCGGTTTGGAAAACAGCCTCAGTCTCGTCTCGTGCTGTCATGCTTTGTGATCCACTACAACGGTCCCTTCTTTGTCAGGTAGCATACACCTGGAGCTTTTCCAATGCCCGTGTAAGCCAACCATCGTAAAAACAAGCACCTCTGTGGCTGCATTAAGTCTCGTTTGCTATCCCCCCTGTCCTCATATCCAGACATTATCTGGGTGTAGGAATTGAACTGGACATTTTTTCCTATGGCCATAGCATCCAACATGAGGACCACAGATCCATATTCAGCAGGATCTTCTTCACATCTTCTCTTCAACATGTCCAGGTCCAGCATCATTTGTTGAGTCCTGGCTTGGTATCCACTGATTGCATCCACCTTTATGAAAAGAAAATAAACAGCAATTTAAGTGCTTGAATACACAGATCACTTCGGGCACGTTTTCTTTTCTCCATTTTTCCTGAGGTTGCTCTTTTTTTGATAATTTCAAAAATAAGGAAAAGAGCCAATTAAAGCTCAAAACATATACATTAGTTTCCTGTTTGTTCTACAACATAGTATGCAGGACAGAAGAGTTTGGAGAATTAAACCAGTGTTTCACCCTTACATACTGTTAACTAATGAACCAACATTTGGTTCATTAAATGGTCCATAAAAGATTAAGGTTGTCACTTTTCCCCAAAACCAAACTCAAATGTTTTTTTGAACACGCACAACAATAACCCAAGATATTCGGTTATTGTCGTGCATGTTTGACATGGCGTTTTTGTGCTTTGGCGCCTCCTCCTTGACTGCATGGCTCCAATAAAAAGTTGACAGGTGAGACTGCAGACTTGGATGAGTGAGTTGAGCTGCCTTTCACACAACCAACACACAGAACAGCGTTTTTTTATAATGTTTCCATCAGCTGTGTAGAAACCAATGACTGTATATAGAATGGACAGCGTGCTTCCGCCTGTCACCGTTCTATGATTTTGAAGCCAAAAAACCCCGTTTCTCTAGCCGCCATTGTGCAGCCAGAGTCTGCGCAGTAGAGAATTTCTGGTGGAGCCAAGAAAAAAAAAGAAATATTTATTTCTTCTTCTTCAGAAGGTTTAGTCTCCTTTTGGCTCTTTCCCGAAGTTTCTTATATCCCCGGTAAAAACTACTCACGAACAGCAGCTGTCAACTATCGTAAAACGAAACTTATATCGCGGTTTTTAACGTCCAATAGCTAATGAGAAACTAACTTCTCAGAAAAAAAAACACCTGAACACCATGCAGCCAGATGACATCGTCATACCACCTTAGCGTAAGGATGAGAGAAACGTTTCTACGAGGTATTGTAATTTTTTAAAGTTTTCCCGGCTCATATCAGGAATACATGGGGAGGCGGGGCTTATGGCCTATACTGCAGCCAGACACCAGGGGGCGGGGCTTATGACCTATACTGCAGCCAGACACCAGGGGGCGGGGCATCTGCTGGAGGCTTCAGTTTGAGCCCAACGTCGTTACGTCCACTCATTATACAGTCTATGGTAGAAACCAAAATACTTCACAGTGTCCCTCAGGTGATATGGCATTGTTATTCTCCGTCCTGTGTGGTTTTTTTCATCCTCCACTTTACTAAAATGTACTGCACTCTTTGTTAGCTGAGGTCAAGAGAGTAGTTTATGTCTCTGACAATCAGGCTGCAGTAAGAGCGCCCTCTATTGGATGAAACGGTCCTGCTGTACTCAATATATCACATTGGAATATTTATTTACTCTTCGGTTGCGGATATTTGCCCACATGCTCCAATGATTATTCAAATATCCAATATAAAGTGACAGCCCTATAAAAGATAAACATTAACATGGCCTGAACAGACTCAAGATACTCTAGATAAAAATCATTCTTGACCTAAGTTGGTGGATCTACACTTTGAGACAGCAGGTCAAATTTGACTTGAAACGGTATGTAGGAGCTAAAAAATGTGATTGAAAAACATGTACTATACCTTTGTGATGTATGTGGATGAGGCAGGAGAAGATGAAGAGAATCCCTCAGGTAACTGAACGCTTTAGGATCATGGGGGTGCAGTGTGAGGGCAAAATCTTTCTGGTCCTTTGTGCTTTCATGGCTTCCTTTCGAAAAGAAGTCAATTTGCAGATCTGAAATTCAGTTAAAACAGATTAGTTTGTAAGTTACCTTGTAATGAGATACTTATAGAGTCTGACAAAGAGTGTTTGCATTACGTGATATCATATTCAAATTTGTGATTTCAATTTATTTCATCTTTAAATTTATTTCAAGCATTTCTTTCAACTCTTCTCCTCTTTCTTCCGATGCTCCTGGAGACTATTTACCTTTTTCATAGCCCTCCGTTCTCGGGCTTTTGCATTCAGATTCTCCCGCTCTAGAGTCTCTATTCTTTCCAAAGCTTCACTGAGTTTGGTCTTCAAACGAGTGAGAGAATCGGGCAATGCATAGGAGTGGTCCTAATAGCAAGAAGGATGAAAAGGTTTACAGGGAAATACATTCTGCCATACTCAAGCACACATTCTTAATTTCCTACATGGGTCAATGACGTGACGTCCCTTTTCACACATCTTTAAACTATTAAAATATAACATGTTTTTTTGTGTTTTGGAACCTCAAACCCCCAAAATGTCAGGTGGTGCAACCGTCCTGACAAGTATCCACAGTAATTAAACTCTGAAAATTGAATGTCAGTTATTGTTAATTGAAATTAAAAATACAGTGGAATAATTTTATGCTTGAACCTTTTTTAAATAAAACATTCTTTGCAAATAAAAAGAATTTTAAAGCTGTTGAGAAATTTAAAAAACTTTTGTCCCGTAATTTTCACCATGTCAAATGTCAGGGTGGTGCAACCGTAACATTAGACTTTTATTTTAAAGTGAAGAGAATAAAACAGGAAACAGGAAACTGCATCAGCCAGAGGAGCCCAAATGACATTTGTGACCAAGTGGAAAAGTTTGTAGATTTCTCTGAAATACTGATAAAAAAAGGTTTTTCACTTCATTGGTGACTGGAACAATTTCCATGTCAGGTGGTACAACCAATGTAATAATGTGAAATGTTATTTTAACATCAAATTATTTATCTTATTCACAAATAAAAGAAATGAAACACACAAAATGAAAATGTATGAGTCACTACAGAAACTTGAGATACTTTCCAATAATTTCATTCAGAAAAAATAACAGGAACATATAAATATATTTTCATATATTTGGTTGCACCACCTGACATTTTTGGGTGCTCAAATTAAAATTGCTAAAAAATGATTAACCTAAAATCTTAGAAATGTTGGTCATCTACTGAAATCTGTTAGAAAACATAATTCTTCTCTCAGAAATATGTTTATTATCTATTTTCAAAGAACTTTTTAAAAATACGTTTTTAGACCCTCTTTTTGTCATTGACCCACAAATAAAATTACTGCAAGCATCATGAGTATGAGAAAAAGAGAAAGGGTGTGTGCATGTTCATGTGTTTATTTATTCATCTATTCTATTGAGTATGTATGACAACAGTTAGTGAAAACGGGATAAAAGGGATTATAATATGACCAAACCTGTGGCATCACAGCGTTGGACTGAGGTTCACTTTTAGGCAAATGCAGAGAAAGGTCCAATGGTAGAGTCTCTTCAGCTTTCTTTGAAGTTTTAGTGTTCCTGGTTACTACAGGCTAAAATGTGAGAAACACAACAGTTAAAAACAACTTGAAAAGATTTTAGCATCACACAGTGTGTTATGATACACAATTTTTCACTTATCCCTAACATGCAGAAAGACCTAATTGTTAAAACACCCAGCAAAGTGCGCAATTCATAGACATCTCTGTTGGTATGTAGAGTCAAAAAACACCTACTTTTTGGAGATGAGACGGGAAGTTGAAGACAGATGGGGTCACACCCTCTCTGAGCCTGACAATCTGACCTGTCGTATCAAAGTCTTCTGACTTGAAGTGCTCACTGCAGAGCTTGGAAGATTCAGTGGCAACAAAATCCTCCCATCTCACTGCAACCTCCCACTGCCTCCTGCGGACTGAGTCTCTGGGAAACCTTCAAAGTGAGGAGAAAGAAAGAAGAAGAACAGCAAGAGACGATGGGTGTGTCTCAAATCACTCACTTAAGGTCACTGCTTAAACTCTGCACTCACTACAGCAGTACACAATCTTACAGGGTGGTGTTGTCTATAACGTCACCCTGTTAAAATAATCACACTACTCATTTTTTTCAGGACACAAAAAACAGAATCAGCTTAGGTCACACACACAACATGGGTCATCAAGGTAAAGGGGTGAATCACATGACCAGATCAAGTGAGAATGTAGCTGATTTTACCATAGGTGGCAGGTGTTTATTCTAGGAGATGGTTAAGCCAATAAACAATATTGACAAAAAAAATGACTTTGGTGAGTATTTTGATAGTGTGACGAAAATCAATCTCTGCTGCTTTGATCTGTCCCCTCCTCTTCCTCTACGTAGCCAACATGGCGACCTGTGGGTGTGAGAAGGTTCAAGCCTCACTCAACTTTTAACTGTTTTTGATTGAACCAGCTGATAAAGCAAAGTGCACTGTGTTTTTCCATAATGTAGGCGCACTTCTGTTCTCAAAATAGTGAGTTTAAAAGCAGAAGTACGTTTTTACAGGACACAAATGATTGAGAGCACCAGTTCCTGCTCATAGCACTTCAATGGCCAAATGACGTTGGTTATAATAACATTATCTTGTAAATGGTCAATTAACCAACATTATTGTTCATACTTACTTGTGAAAAGTGATCCCACGAGATCTGGTTTCTTGACTGCGCCGGTTATTGCAGCCGTAAGCTGTACAGTAGACGGGCATTGTAGCTCTCTGTGGTTTCTGTTTGACTCCAGTTGTGTTTGTGCTGGCGGAGCGAGGGGACCCATCTAATATGGCGGTGACGCTGGATACGTCAGTACGCTGTAGTGGTCTGCGTACTTACGTGCCTACGTAGCGGCCATCTTGGTGAGGGCAACGTTCCTATTGAAGACAATGCATAAACATTGACAATAATTCATATCTTGCCCATTATTCAACCGGTTTCAATTGGGGCTACTTTATTTTTAGAGAAAACTTTATTTTAAATAAACCGAAAGAAGGAAAGGGTTTTATTAATTTACCCTTCATTTTGATCATTTTACTCATTAGGACCAGAGGCCAGGGGATACGCTCAGCCATAATAATAATAATAATAATTTAAAAAAAAAAAAATAATAATAATAATAATAATAATAATAATAATTATAATAACAACAACAACAACAACAACAACAATAATAATAATAATAATGATAACAATAATAATAATAATAATAATAATAATAATAATAATAATAACTTTATTTATAGAGCACCTTTAAAAACAACAGTTCACAAAGTGCTTTACAGCAGAGATCCACAGCAAAATCAACAGACAAACAAACGAATAGCGAATCAAATAGCGAACAACATTGAAATGTACAACAATTTAAAAAAAAAAAAAAAGCAAAAAGCAAAACAGAAGAGGACCCAGGCAGTGCAAGACCCTATGATGAGACTATGAGGACCAGAGGTGAGAAGGAGTAAAAAAGCAAACAGGGACACTGGAGAGGATAAAAACAACAATGAAATGTAGTGGTGAATAAATAAGGTAACAAAAAGGATAGAACAGCCTAATATGATAACTGAAGATTATAAACATATTAATAAATAATTACATAGACACATGTATGAAAGATAAATAGATACAGATTTAAATATATGGAAACTATGTTTTTGGAAGAAGACTTGGGTCCAACGGTATCGCTGTGACCTGTGAATATTTGATATTATTTACTGGACCATGCACAATGTCTTTAAGGTGGAGGGATAGAAAAGTTTACTATAGAATGGATTTGGAGGACGAACATATGGGTATTCTAGATTAAAATGAATAAGGTTTTATTACTACAGTAGGTAATAGTGGTTATGTGATTTTACTTGTAGCAGAAGTACACCAACCACTATTGCTGATACTGGCACTGCTACAACTGATAACACTGTTTCAAATGCTGATACTATTTCTACAACATCTATTAACAGTACTAATGCTGCATATACAACTATACAACAGCTAGCATTAATTCTCTGGTATTTCTTTATCAAGCTGCTCGCTGGCATTAGTGTTTCGCCTGAAGCCAAGAAGTTGCTGAAGCTCTCATGGGCTTGAAGCTCTCAACAAGATTTAATAATAAAAAAGAACCAAAAAGTTTTCCTTCGAAAGATTGTTCTATATCTACCAGTTTCAACTATGAGGCGTAGTGTGCAACCCTATGCAGCACAATGTGTGTTGTCAGTTTAGTTTATGAGTCATCTACAACCATCGAAAAAAAATGCCCTGACTCTTTATCTATGCAGCTCAAAGGAGCGTGTGCCGTGAGGTAATCACATTCATATCTGTGAGAGGAGCCAAAGGCAGGGTAAATAAACACTCAAAGGTAGAGTATGCAGAATTTTCATAAAAACAAAAATTTAGTTTTTACAGGAATAATCCTGCTCAATTGTCATCTCTGGGCCTCTGTACTTGTGTGTCAGTGTCTGTGTGTGCCGCCGCCACCTTATAGACCCCCTCCTCACCTGTTTTGTTAATATTGCGCTGGACTCTGGACACTTCTGGGCGGAGAACAGGGGTTTTTATGGGTGATGACCAGCCAATCACGGTCACGCACCCAATGCACATTTGACTTTGTGTGTTGCTGATAGCCAATGGGAGAAGCTATCCTGAGCGGCTACGATAGCGGCCGGAACACAGAGAAAGAATGATTCTATATCTGCGGCGTATCTCGTTTACCTGCGTGAGGTCAAGTGTACGGCTCTTGAGTTTCTCTCACGCAATGCTGCAGGTGCTGGCGGGGATGTTTTTATCTGTCTATGGTGTGTTTATGAAGCTGTGACTGTTAGCCATGCCATTAGCTACGGGGCAGTGAGCATGCGCAGCAGCTGACACTGAACCACAGAGGAGGAGACCAGTTTGGATGCTGTTTGTAAACAGAGAAACAAAGCTTGTCAAAAATTTCTGCATACTTCACCTTAACACAGATATTAGGAAAAAAGAGACAAACAATGAGAATTGCAGAAGCTAAAACCAGTGCTGACGCTTCAGAAATATGAGTCTGCTTGTCTCTTAGAATGAATATATAAAACAGCTGCTGCCTCTTTAAATCTTGATTTCCTTATACATACTTTATGTGCAGTTTAATTGATGTATTAAGTTTTTTATGTTGAAATTTCTTATACCTTTGTTTTTGAGTTAAAAGAGAGTAAAAACAATTCAATTTTTTAAAACTAAAACTTGTTCAATAACTATCCATAATCCTGCTTAGAACTTGTTCAGTCACAGTCCATAATGCTGCACAGGGGAGCTACATGATGAGATGCAGGTTATGAGAAAAGTGTCAAAATGTTGTCCCATTCAGAATTAGTTTAAGCCCTGGAAGACTCAACCACTCTCCAAGTGATGTCAGTTAAGTCTGTAAGAGCTCAGGGCTCAGGCTTTAGGAGGATCATTGAGACTGGGCCTGTCTGTGCATCAGGAGGTGATATCTGTGTATTGCTGTAACTGGAATGCTCGGAACTTGTGCATTTTCTGGACATTTCTCAGTTAAAATTAATGCACTAAACCCACAGACAAATAAATTATACCTCATGATTGCATGAACCAAATGAAAATTATCTATATATAAAAACATTTAAAGGGGCAAAAGTTGGACAACACAAAGGTTGACTCCAATTTTTCACAAGTTTCAAATCAGAAGTTGCAATGTTGCATTTTTCTTTTTCCAATATTCTGTCTGTTGAAGGCAAATTAAGTTATCCTTGAAGCTGCTATAGTTTAATCCAAAGAGTCAAGTCCTTATCTTAAATTCATTTGGTTCATGTTATAACACCTAGTTATAACATCATTATGCCGTCACTTTTCAGTAAAAGACAGGTGATGTTGGTTAAAGTGGAGGCTAAGGTCTGTGAAGTGCATGAGATGATCACAATCAGTTTATTCTTTTTAATTAGAAGATATGTGAGAGAGTCTGCTCAAAAATAGTGGCTGCTGTGGATCTGATTAAACTACTGGAAATAAACATTTATGACTGAAATTCTGTGCAATGATCTAACCTCATTAATTAAGAACTTGTTTTTAACAAGGTGATAAAAGGGGAATGCACTTATTGCACTTTTTATTGGTGAGGAGGGCCTGCAGCAGAGAAGGAAAGCAGACATGATAAAGAGGATGTGCCAGCAGCAGAGGAAGGGAATGAGATCAAAAAGAGAGAGTACCTCTCATTCCCAAATGAACCCTGAATAAAAAGCCTCCAGGACTCAGTGAACATCCTTTATAACCCTGTGGCTTCAATCCCACAACATCCAACGTTAAAAAGAGCTTAACTGAAAAGATAATTATTCAAAATGCATAAGGTCATGACTTTACTCTTCATCCTTTTTTCTATTTTAAGGTTGCTGGAGATGGACAGTCAGTCAGACAATAAAGTAGAAAACAAGCAGTTACATAAATAAGCCCCCATCTGAAAGAAACCACCAGTATAAAAAAGTTGTGCACATTATGAGCATATAAGCCGTGAAGGTCAACAGAACAAGTCAGGACAAGTTCAGTGAGCGAAAGGTAAACAGTTGTGGATTGATCTCCATGGTTGGCAGCAGTCTGGGGTTTGTTGGCAGCTGTGCACTGACATGGATCTCAGCAGTAACAGTCACACTGTGGACATGGAGGAGGAAGAGGAGGAGAAGGTCCATGTTTCTCCCAGAGAGTCATCCAGGGGGATCTTCATCCAGGTGCTGCCCTCGTACCTGCTGGCCGGGCTGGGGATGGTTATGGCTGGTATGCTGCTGGACCAGGTTCAGGTGAGACACACGCTGACTGATGGTGAATGACTGTATAACTACAATGATGTGTAATTCCTGAAGTAGTAGTAGTAACCAGCATCAAAAAACAAAAAGATTTTTTCTGAATATTTCAAACATTTGAGGGCCCTTGTAATTGATGCAGGTAGAGTTTGTCCCTCTGAGGTGAATGGACTGAGCTGTGAGCTGCTGACAGACAGTTTGGAGGTCAAGGTGACACCATGCAACATGAAGTGACCGTGCTCCATATAAACAAACTGACATTTTGGCAACACACACTGTCTAGTAAAGTCTGGTTACTGCAACCCCCCCCGCCCCTCTCTGTCTTACTCAGCACAATCACAATTCATCACAATTCTGGTCACTTTGTTCAAATAGAACTTAAAGCAGTCATGTCTGTGTGACCTTAATGCATTTTGGCTCCTAATGTAAACTAATAATAAAAAAAAACATTAATAACAAATAACAAAAAAAGAACAAAATGCCCATCGTTCATGTTAGTCTGGCTTATTCCTGTGGTGTACATGTGGTAACTGCAGTGAGTAGCTACACTGACAAATTGTCGTTTGAAAATACAGTAACCAACTGGCAGCAGGGTTGCCATTATCCATTCATCCATATTCTTAACCGTCTATCCTGCTAATCAGGGTCGCGGGTGGCTGGAGCCTATCCCAGCTGTCATTGGGCGAGAGGCGGGGTTCACCCTGGATTGGTCGCCAGTCAATCGCAGAGCTGACATAGAGACAAACAACCATTCACACACACACTCACACCTACGGTCAATTTAGAGTGATCAATTAACCTAACATGGTCATGTTTTTGGTCTGTGGGAGGAAGCCGGAGTACCCGGGGAGAACCCACGCATGCACGGGGAGAACATGCAAACTCCACACAGAAAGGCCAACCATGCCCGAACGGGGAGGGTTGCCATTATATTACTGTAAAATAAATAGTTTTTTTACTGCAACAGAAATGTACAGTATTTTACTGTTCATTACCTTGTGACCATGAGTGAAGGGGGCACACAGTGGACATGAGAGCCTGCTGTACATGGGTGTAACACGTAGGTCACACAGGCTGTCTTTTCCCTTGTGGGCAGTTTGAACCAGTTGTCGACACCAAAGACTGAATGTCAAGGATATCATTGAATAATAGTGTCTTTTTATGAAGAACTCCAAAAGAAAAGTCCTCTAAATATATTGTATAAGCAGTACATTGGTGTACTGTTTATGACTGTAATTTGTGGAGAGTTACTGCCAGTTTACACCGTGGCACAGACGGTTTGTCTGCACCACAGAGCGGACACGGCCGGTAAATGCCACAGAGCGTAGATTGCAATGGAGTGTAGACAGTGGCAGTCACTTGTGTGATGCATCCATGTACAGCACTGACTCATGTCCTCCTCACGCATGGTTACATTTGTTACAAATACAGTATTTTACTGTGCTATAAGACATTTACATACTGTTATAGGTCTTTGCGTTCTAGCTTCAAATTTAACAGACCACAATGCATTGCTGACTACAGCTCAAAAACAAATTACATAAAAACAGTAGGTCACTGCTGAAAATTGGCTGTAAATTAACTACAGTTGCTTACAATGACTTCAAAGTTATTTCATCCTAAATGCAATGGTTTGTATCAGCTTGTGTCAAGATTTTTTCCTGAAGTGTTTTTATTCTTCTTAGGGCATGAAAAAATTATTATAAATTTCAAAAATGTTTATCAGCTTTAAAATTCACAGACTTCAGATCTGTAAAAGATATGTGTGAAAAATGCACGAGTGGAATAAGAAATGTTTTGTGTTTCTATCATTTTATTTTGTTATTTTTCACCATTTATGGTATTTGATGTTCTTTGAAAGAAACCGATAAAGCTCTACAGCTCTGGAAACAGCCAAGTGTTGTTTATAAATGTTGTATCATGCATGTTTGCATGATGTTTGCTTGTGACAAATATTTTTGCCCATATATATGCAAGTTAGACTCAGTGAGGGGAAATTCCTGAAAATGTATCCATACATTTCAAAATATCGGATAAAGTTACAGACATGTCCATTATCCACTCCAGTGGACTACATGCTCCTAAGCATTCAAACAATGTGAACTTAGTGAAAACTTTTTTTTTTTTTGGGGGGGGGGGGCTAATTGATGAATGATTATTACTTCTTATGCTTTGCAAAACATTTTGACATATTTTCACATAATAGGACTTTGATGATGGTGTTGCATGATGTCCACTTTAGAGAATATGATTTATCATGATTTGCTGCTTATTTTCTGGAACAAAATATTCAAAAGTAACCGAATAAAACATTTACTTAGATGTAACTGTTACAGTTGTATTGTATCCTTTTTTATTATTTTAAACAGGTGTGTCTGTCTGACAGATTTTCATCTTGGAGTCAGAGAAAATTAACTTGCAGTAACAAGAACTGTCCAGCTCAATGGAGAGGAGCAGCAGAGAGCACTCTAGAGCAGGGGTGTCCCAACTCTTTAAAAGGGGTCACATTGAATTCTGTGAAAATGACCAAGAGCCTGCAGCTATAACAGACATGTTCATCGACAGTAAAGTAACAAATGAGTGCTTGATTTGAGAACTATTTCTTTAAGTGATTTCTGAATTTCTCTTTTTTTGTTTTAAAGACAATTATAAAAACATGTTTAGCCCTGATTATCTCTGATGCAGCATTCCAAACCGTTTTTATGCATCAACTTTTGTATTTTCTTTACCATTTCATAACTTAAATCCAGTCTTCAATGGGCTTTAGCTTAACAAAAGTCGCCTATGCACAGTCTAAATCTTTATGAGACATAACCAAATATATCAAGGTTTTCTTCAAGCACCTGACAGAAACTGTAAACACTCAATTAGATCATAATTAATTGAAGTGACAAAATTAATGCATTGTAAGATGAAAACTAGGGGAAGCATGACGACAGACTTTGGACATCCCTGCTCTAGAGGATGATATAAAAAATCAACTGTATAATAGAAACCATTGACTTTAAGAGAACATGACTTTTAACAGCTGAACTCAAAATAAGGGTTTTGTTGTTCACTCATTAGTCTAAATTTTAACATCTACATTCTTGTGAATGCTACATCTTAATTTGAAGGCGAACTCAGTCTGATGTTGAAGGTCATTGACAGTTTGGAACATACATCCTCTTTTTGTGTAATTTAACTCTCATCAGCTACAAAAAAATTGCACTCAAACATGCCATAAACTAGAAAAATGAGTTGATTTCCAAAAGGTCAAAGGTCATCCTCATCAAAATACCATCTTTAATTAAAATCTTCATCTCCCTGGTAAAAGGCAAACACAGTCTGTGATATGTAGACTGAATCATGAGTCAGACTGTACAGACAGACACATCTAACAGCTACAGACACATTACATCATCACCACTGTTTCACACTTGCTCTGCAAAATTGAAACAGGTAATGAAAACATTTTGTCCTGTAAAGTAAGAAAGTACAAGTGAGACATATTTCAAGTATATAGAAAAATGTTGTAGGCGTTAAGGAGCTGAATATTCAGAGATGAAGGATGTGCATCAGCAAAAGGTGGACGTGTGCAGTCGTTGGACAGTTACCCTGACAATCTAAATCCCCACATTAGAGCTGCAGTGAATCATGGCTGACATTGAAGGCTGTAGCCTCTCAATGTCAGCGATGATCAAACTGTAGCTGCCATGTGGAAAGAGGCCAACGCAAGCTGGGTATAAAAAGGTAATGACAGGTTAATAAATGAGACAGAGCTTCCTGGTGTTTAACAGAGCCTGACTCCTGATTCTGCCCTGATACTCCACTCTTATCATCCTCTCTTACTCTGCTTTAATGCCTTTTTCCCTCAATGTAAGTCCACCAAAACACACTTGAGATACATGAGCATGATTTCGACTCTTTAATTCATGAGCATATGCATCTTTTTTAACTTCACAACACATTTTACAGCCAGAAGGCAGAGGGGGGAGCTGCAGAGTGTTGCACCCGTTCCAAGCCATGTCTCAAGGACACTTTTCAGCTGAGTCACTGTGTGTGTGTGTGTGTATGTGTGTGTATGTGTGTGTGCGAGGACATGGTCTGACTAAGTGTTCTGTACTGTGTCACATTATCAAGTGAGAACAAAGGATTACTGAGAGAACACAAACCTGAACAAACTGTCAGATCTTGATGTGTTTCTCATTGTTTGACTCCTTTTTAACACATCAGGTGAACACAGAGGCTGTTTTAGTTATGATTAAACCAGAGCAGGTCAAGGGAAGTGTATTTATATATCACATTTCAGCAAATCCTTGTGTAATACTGTGTGGAAAAGGATGTCAGAATGACAGGAGGGAAAAAAATGAGTGAGCTCTGGTTGTTCTAAGTCCTAAGAAAGACAGTAAGAAAGACAGTAAGAGGCAGCCGGTGTGTTTCCCCTGATCAAGGAGGAAAATCTGTCCTCTCCAGTCAGCAGCAGCACCACGTGTTGGTGACAGGTACAGCACCTGCTGCTGCTTGGAGTGCGTCACCCACTAATAGTGAGGACATCGAAGAACAGGGAAAGGAGGAGCTATCAAAGAGAGGGAGAGCACAACTGCAGTCTCCTCTGATGTGGTCATAAAAGAAAGCAGAGAGCAGAGGAGGAGAAGGAAGGAAGGAAGAGTCCTGAGAGTCTGCTCACCTCGCTCATACAGAGACACCTGCAGCTCTCTCCTGTCCTCACACACAGACGCACCGTCCTCCGTCTTATCCCTTTCTCCATCACAGAGCTCCTTCACGACACTTCTCCATCTGGAACCCGAGGGAAGCCCCCGGCACATACGAGACAGCTGCCATTCCTCTTCAGAAAAGTCACATCATCCAGCGTTTCTCCTCACAGCCTGGACGGACGACCCCGGCGTCCACCCCCCACTGATCACAATGAGGAAAGGGCTCCAGAGCGGTCTGGCTCAGACGGGGCATCAGCACAGAGGTGAGGAGAAAGAGAGGGAGGTATGGTGGGAGAAGGAGGAGAAGGAATGGCAGCACAGGAGGGCTGAAAAGAAGCTCCTGGCCTTCTGGATGTCCTTGTCCATCAGGACCTGGACTTTCTTCAGGCCCCGTGAGAGACCGGGCTTCCAGCGCTCTGCCTCGGCCGCCCGGCTGCTGAAGAGTGAGGCATGAAGAGAGGAAGAGTGTGAGTGTGTGTGTCTGTACTGAATGCATGTGTGTGTGGAGGTCTGTCATTCACATAGTGACAGAGGAGGCCTCACAGACCTGCTGTCAAGTGGACCTGTGTGTGTGCATGTGTGTGTGTGTGTGTGTAATATGTGTGCTCTTGTGTTTGAAAGCAGCTTCCTCTGCCTAGTCCACCATTTGCAGGAGCACTTTGTGTGGCTGCCCCAGAGTGACAGGTGAAGGGCAAAACAAACTTGTTGAAAACTCTCCTCTCTTCCTCTGTTGCATTTCTTATTTCAAACTACTTCTCGGAAAAACTGTTCACGCAACATCTGTGACTGTGAAAGAGCTGTGAGTGAGGAGGAAACAACCTGGAGAAAGTCAGAAAAAGAATATCTCTGCGTGGATGATCACATTCTTCTCCAACCCACTTGACCGTCCAACGACCAGCAGCAGCTCTGACGCAGGTTTTTATGCTGAAGGCTTCCAGTTCACGACCAACAACTTTCCACACAGGAATGGGTTAACACAGCTCAGTCATGGTGGTCACCCATCTGGCTCTGGAGCTGCTCTTCCAGAGGAATAAGCTGAGGGGTTTCACCTGCAGGTTGACCCGCTCGGTTCACGGCGTCCTGCCTGAGAGCTCGTGGACCATCGCCGGACAAGTCCTGCTCCCGTACCTGCTGTCTGGTCTGGGGATGGTGGCGGCTGGGATAGTCATGGATATAGTGCAAGTATGGAAAAAAAAAAAGAGTGACTGTGCATGAGAGATAAAAATGGTTTATGTTAGTCATAATACTATTTTATTATCGTAGAGTTTGAATTAGGTTTCTTGTACCCGTCACTCCATCCACCATCTGTTCATCAAGGCTGTAAAACAAAAAAACAGAAATGGGGGTTAAAAAGCAATCTTAACCCCCTGATGCATGAATTATGAAAGTCAGTGTCAGGATTTTTCCCTTGAGTGTTTTTATTTGTCTTAAAGCATGAAAAAAAAGAAAATTTTTTTTTTTTTTTTTTTTTTTTTTTCAAATATTTGTAAGTGAGCTTTCAACTTAAAACAATATGAACTTAATGTAAATGTGACTTATTTTTTGTTTGACTTCTTTCCTTTTTTGTAATTTCATGAATCATCTTTTTTCAATGCTTTGCAAAACATTTTAATTATCTTTCATCCATTTTAACACTGAATAATTTATAGTTATTTCGCTGTTTTACCCTCAAATGTTAGTCTACAACTTTTTGAAAATATATATATATATATATTTGGAAAAAGAATAGGAAACATTTTTTCAGGCCCTAAGAAGAATAAAAATATCCTGACACAGCCTAATATGAATTTCCAGCACATGAACCAGTGAATTTAGGAGGAAATAACTTCTAAATAGGTGTCCACTGTAGTGACCACTATGCACCACAGGGTTAATTGAAAATTTATGCTATAAGAAGTGAACATTTATTTTTATTTTCTTTCGTTTATCCTGTTCACGATCCTGCTCTCCTCTTTATCCATCATCAGTAGAAAAACATGACCCTATAAAGCAGCAGGTGCACACTCCTCTGGAGCTGACGTGGGGTTAAATGAGAGGTACAAGGGTGAAAATACAGGAAGCAGAAAGGGCACATTGACGTGATTGTTGGCTTTAAATTAGATCTTTAACCCTGTGGTGCATACTGGTCACTACAGTGGACACCAATTTAAAAGTTATTTACTCCTAAATTCAATGGTTCATGTGGTGGAAATTCATATTAGCCTGTGTCAGAATATCTTTATTCTTCTTAGGGCCTGAAAAATGTTTTGATTTTTTTCCAAACATGTATATTTTTTAAAAAAAAAGTTACAGAAAAACATTTGAGGGTGAAAAAGTTCATCAATTAAAAATTACTCAGTGTTAAAATAAATGGATGAAAGAAAGTTAAAATGTTTCGTAAAGCACTAAAAAAAAGATTATTAATGAAATTACAAAAAAAAAAGAAGAAGTCATATTTACATTAAGTACACACTGTTTTATGTTGAATGCTCGGTCGCAAATGTTTGAAAAAAAAATGGAAAACTTTTTTTCATGCCTTAAGACAAACAAAAACTCTCAAGGGAAAAAATCCTGACACTGACTTTCATAATTCATGCATCAGAGGGTTAAATACACTGTGCAGAGTTACCAGCTGATTAAAAAAAAAACACCAGTGACCTCTAGAAGCTCTGGATTTTTCTGTGATTACAGACATTAGCTGAATTGAATTAACTGAATAAATTGTGAAAGTCTGTGTCAAGAGTTTTACTTTAACTTCCTCAGACCCAAGCGTTTTTCTGGTGTGCACAATTTATTCCTCCTTGGTATTTATGATCAGTAAGACCTAATGAGTGTAAAACTGAACTTGGTCTTTGTACTGGAAATTATGTTTTTAGTGTGAATAATAAGCTACTTGTCTTTAGTTATAAGTATTATTGTCCATAACTACGCTTTGTTTCCTCACTGAAATGGGTGTAAAGTTGTGGTATCACCAAAAGATGACACATATAGTATCTTTAAATGTGGCTTATAAATTTTTGTTTTTAAAAAATGTAGTTTTATGGGTCTGAGAGGCAGAAATGTAATGGTCTCGAGCTGTTACATCTTTTCATTCTTTTTAGGGCATAAAGAAAACAGTCACGTTACAGACATGTTCCCTCCAGTAGATTACATGTGCCAGAGCACTCAACATCAAGCAGATAACCTTAATGTAAAAATAAAGTTTTTTTTTTATTATGACTCCATGAACAATTATTTCTTTTAAGCTTTCAAAACATTTTAACATATTTTCACACATTTTAACTTTGTATTGAAAGTATGCTTGATTTTGCATGGTATTCACTTCAGCCAAGACAGTATTTATCATGATTTACTGTTTATTTGACACAAAATAATAATATAAAAATACTGTTACTCAGATATTATGTTACATCATTACACATCTTTTTTCTATTTCTATTTTAATCCTTATCTTATTTCCAGATTTTCTTTGGAATGGATGGCTCAGGGTTGCAAACATTTCCCACAGGAAACTTTCCATGGGATGTTTGTGAATTTATATCAACTACATTTACCTAAATTTGCATTTAAAAACATTCAATATTTTTGTTGTGTTCTAAGCAGACGTGCATGCGAACATGTCTAATTCAACGTTCTTAAATGTCATTAAAAGAGTTATCAGGCAGTTTTTACCTAACAGAATCAAACAGCAATGAATTTAGGGATAAATATTTGTCAGAAGCAAACAGACATGCAAATATGTTAGATTCAACATTTATAAATGACACTACTCAGTTGTTAGAACTTCATTAGTTTCTTTCATAGACCAGCAAATAGCATAAAAAGGGGAGAAAATGTAGCCATCATTTTTTTAGAAAATGCATTGATGGCACCAAAACCCTGAGAATTTTCAAATATTCCCTAGCTAGAATTCCCATGGAACTTTTCAGGAAACTTTCCTGAAATTGAACTCTCTATTGCAACCTAAAGGGACAGAAAGGATTTGTCAGCAGGGGTCCACAGGTGTGTTCATCTTGGATTCAGAGAAAGTAAACTTGCAGTTACAACGTCTGGCCACTTAATGAGGCTCAAAGGAGAGGAGCAGCAGAGAGCACTCTAGAGCAGTGGTTCCCAACCATTGACTGTATATAGAATGGACAGCGTGCTTCCGCCTGTCACTGTTCTACGTTTTTGAAGCCAAAAAACCCCGTTTCTCTAGCCGCCATTGTGCAGCCAGTGTCTGCGCAGTAGAGAATTTCAGGTGGAGCCAAGTAAAAAAGAGAAATAAAAATATTTATTTCTTCTTCTTCAGAAGGTTTAGTCTCCTTTTAGCTCTCTTTCCCGAAGTTTCTTATATCCCCGGTAAAAACTACTCACGAACGGCAGCTGTAAACTATCGTAAAACGAAACTTATATCACGGTTTTTAACGTCCAATAACTAATGAGAAACTAACTTCTCAGAGAAAAAAACACCTGAACACCATGCAGCCAAATGACATCGTCATACTACTTTGGCGTAAAGATGAGAGAAACGTTTCTACGAGGTATTGTAATTTTTTAAAGTTTTCCCGGCTCATATCTGGAATACATGGGGAGGCGGGGCTTATGACCTATACTGCAGCCAGACACCAGGGGGCGGGGCATCTGCTGGAGGCTTCAGTTTGAGCCGAACGTCGTTACGTCCACTCATTATACAGTCTGTGTTCCCAACCTGTGGGCTGTGGCTCTCTAGTGGGCTGCAAAGGTATTGCAAATGGGCCGCCAAAATATTTCCAAATCACTATGATTTTGTTGGTGTGGGTGTGGGTATAATTGAAAACATAAAAACTGTAGAATGTTTTTTATTCTACAGACTTAAGCTAGAGCAAGCAGATGATGTTCTGTAAATTATCAAACAGGACATGAGAAGCATAGCAATGTAAATTAACTTCTCTCGTTTTTTTTCTCCACACTGTTTAGGGCATGTTTTTGATGTTACTCACAATACATTCAACTACTCTGGGAAACTTGAGAATTTAGCTTTTTTTTTCATGTTGTTGATTGGACAAATAGTGCATCAATACCAGTCCTTTAAAAGTATGTTTTTTTTTCTTTTTTGCTCGCTCCAGGGTGTATCTGAAAGATTAAAGATGTTCATATATTTATTAATAGAAGTAAGTGCCCTGAGGAGGCATTATATAGCATCCAAATTGACAGAGCTGGAGTAGGGCATTTTTGAAATTTGAAAGTGGGTCCTGAGTCAAAAAAGGTTGAGAACCACTTCGCTAGAGGCTGATATACAGTTCAACCATATAGACCATTGACTTTAGGAGGAAATTTTAAAATAATGCTTTAAACAGCTGAAAACTGCAGTCATCACTATGAGTCAGAGGGTTGAATGTTGGAGTCCCAGCAGAGTAATAACAATCTCCTACAGCCCTTTTCTTTTGATTATCCTCCGTTGCTCACATGCTGCTGTGTTGATTTCCTGGAAAACTTTTAAACTTATTAGCTTTAACCTCTTAAGACCTGGCATCCACGTATGTGGACATGTACAGTTCTCCCTCTCAGACCCATGAACCTTTAATTTTTTGAAAATGTAATGTATTAGCCACATTTAGAGACACTTCTCATGTCATCTTTTTTTTTTTAAATACATCACAACTTTACACTCATTGCAGTGAGAAAAAAAGTGAAGTTGTGAACAGTAACACTTATTACTTATCACTAAAAACTAGCTAAATAACTAACTGAAATAATAACACTGAAAACATGGCTTTCTGTACAAAGACCAATTTTAATTTTTATACTTATTAAGCTTTACTGATCCTAAATAGCAAGGAGAAGTAAAAAAATGCACTCATGGGTCTTAAGTGGATAAGATACATATAAAAGGTCATAATGTGAAAATATAAATTGAAATGGGGAATTGAGTAGTTCTTTATGGAACTACAGAAAAAAACAATTTAACTTGTTTGATCCCACAGACAAGAATAAATGCTACAAGTAATTTTTTCAAACTTCTGTAATCTTTTGACGTGCTTGTTTGACTTTGGGCTGATTTAAGTTTTAAAAATTTTTTTTTTTTTTTTCAAAAAAATCAGAATAATCATATGATTATAATAAATGAATTACTAACCCAACAATACGACTAATACTAATTATACAACCAATTCTACTAATACTTATAACAATTAAATGGAATTAACAATTACAAAAATATTGATATTAATGAAAAACAAAATAGTAATGTTAAAATATAAGATAATTATGCATACATATGTACCAGGGAGGTCTAAGGAATGAAATGCATGTACTCATTTTGCAGGGAAATTTTTAGGATTAAACAGATTCATTGTTTTTGCATGAACTTCATAGTGCTTTATATTAAATGTTCAAGTAAATGGAGTACACACTGGAGCGGACATGTCTTTTGTGAATTAATTACAAAATTTAAAAAAAATGTGAAAACTTTTGTTTTTACTTGATGCTGTAAGAAGAATAAAAATACTTAGGGAAAAATATTGATAAAAACTTCCATATTTCATGCATCAGAGGCTTAAAAGACAAAAATAAGGCCTAAGTTACTTGAAGTAAGTACAAAAACTTAAATGTTTGGGTAAAAGTACCAGATATGGTGTTGAGATTATCTAAGAAATAAGAAACAAATGCTTGGTTGGATATGGTTTTTTAGCAGTGGCTGCAAAGGAATTAGTTGAGACAAAATGAGCTTTAAGAGAGACGTCAGAGTTACCTGTACAGGATAAAGACACGAACATAACCACAGCTGCCTCCTCACTGCTGGATATGTTGAATACTTAAAATAGAAAAGTGTCCCTGCTGTATTCACGAAGCCACACGTGGGAGAAGAATGAACTTTAAGAGGGTTAAAGTGGTTTTAAAAATAGAGTCTGTTGTGACTGAGGAGGTGAAAGGAGACAAATGGTCTATAAAAAACTCTCTGTGTTGTTTTGCAGCACTGGGACGTGTTCAAAGAGATCTCTGAGGTTTTTATCTTGGTGCCCGCCCTGGTGGGGCTGAAAGGCAATCTGGAGATGACGTTAGCGTCCAGGCTATCAACAGCAGTGAGTACACACACACACACACACACACACACACACACAGAGTTGTGCTCATAAGTTTACATACCCTGGCAGAATTTATGATTTTTTGGCCATTTTTCAGAGAATATGAATGATAACACATGAGCTTTTCTGTCACTCATGGTTAGTGGTTGGGTGAAGACATTTACTGAAAAAAACCCAAAAAACTTTTTACTCTTTTTAAATCATAATGACAAAAAAAAAAAATCCAAAATGACCTGATCAAAAGTTTACATACCCTGGTGGTTTTGGCCTGATAACATGAGCACAAGTTGACACAAATGTGTTTAAATGTCTACTAAAGGTAACCATCTTCACCTGTGATCTATTTGCTTACAATCAGTGTGTGTGCATAAAAGATCAGTGAGTTTCTGAGCTCCTGACAGACACATTCATCTTTTCTCAGTGCTGCACTGATAACTCTGGATTCTGGATCATGGGGAAAGCAAACAAAAAACTGTTTGAGGATCTGTAGGAAAAGTTAATCGAACTGTACAAAACAAGAAAGGGTTATAAAAAGATATCCAAGGAATCGAGGATGCCAATAAGCAGCGTTCAAACTCTAATTAAGAAGTAGAAAATGAGGGATTCTGTTGAAACCAAACCACCGTCAGGTAGACCAACAGAATTTCAGCCACAACTGCCAGGAAACTTGTTCTGGATGCAAAGAAAAACCCATAAATAACTTCAGCTGAAATATAGGACTCTGAAATATTTTTTCAAGATGCACAATAAGGAGGCACTTGAGAAAAGATAGGCTGCATGGTTGAGTCGCCAGAAGAAAACTATTTCTACACAAATGCCACAAAGTATCCTGCTAACAATACGCCAAACCGCACAGAGACAAGCCTCGAAACTTCTGGAACAAAGTCGTTTGGAGTTATGAGACCAAAATTGAACTTTTTGGCCATAATCATAAATATTACATTTGGAGAGGAGGCAACAAAGCCTATGATGAAAGGTAAACCATTCCTACTGTGAAACACGGAGGTGGATCACTGATGTTTTGGGGATGTGTGAGTTAAGAAGGCTTGTTATCAGAAAATACTGGAGGAAAATTTACACCCATCAACCCAGAAGCTGCACATGGGATGTTCTTGGACGTTCCAACATGACAATGAACCAAAACACAAGGCCAAGTCGACCTGCCATTGGCTACAGCAGAGTAACATGAAGGTTCTGGAGTGGCCATCTCAGTTCTCTGACCTCGATATTATTGAGCCACTCTGGGGAGACCTTAAACCTGCAGTTCTTGCAAGACAGCTCAAGAATTTACAGGACCTGGAGCCTTTTTACCAAGAGGAATGGGCAGTTTTACCATCTGAGAAAATAAAGACCCTCATCCACAACTGCCACAAAGAATTTCAAGCTATCATTGCTGTTAAAGGGGGAAGGGGATTTTGTATGTTGATAAATGGCTTCACCTAACCACTAACCATAAGTGAAAGAAAAGTTTTTGTGTTATCATTCATATTTTCTGAGAAAAGGCCAAGAAATCATAAATTCTGCTAGGGTATGTAAACTTTGGAACACAACTGTATAACAAAAATTTCCTCTGTATCAAGGACATTTTTTTCAGCTCCCCAACATCAGCCAAGTATTAAGTTCCCCAAAATGTCATCCACCATAACAGAAACTATCCAGTCTGATCACATGACTTCCTCTTAGGGAGCAACATCTTAATTAAACTCTGAGGGATTATCACTCATTCACTCTGAACACGTAGAACAAACCAGAACATTCCTCACAGTGATGTTCCTTTAATCAGGACAGGAAGTGAGGCTCAGTTTTGGACAGTGACCCACGATCTTTTCAAAGCTGTTCCTCACAGACTGTGAAGGGAAAATGTGAACCTGTTTCCTCCCACAGGCCAACACGGGGCAGCTGGACGAGGCTCAGCAGCAGTGGAGGATGGTGATCTGTAATCTGGCGCTCATTCAGGTGACACACACACTGCTCCACTGCACACTCGCTCCCCTGTTAATAACACACTCCATCATTCTGACCCGCTGCCTCTGCTGAATACGAAACTCATCTATTCAGCTGTGGAACCTTTACTGCTTCAGTAAGGTCATCCTGATGTTCAAAACACTTCTTTATCTCAGCCAATTACACTCTTCTTCCATTCAAAACAAGAGGAAAATCAGGACGAGGAACCTTTCTGCTGGATCACAGCGTGCAGCAGTTCTTTGTTGGGGTTTGTAAAACATCTCTGACTCATCTCCTGAAGAATCCCAGCTCATTCTTCTTTGGATAATCTTTCAAATTCCTCCAGATTTAATGCTCTTCTGGTCTAGACCCTAGTCTTCAGTTCAGACCCCCTTACAGGTTTTAATGGGATCCAGGTCCAGGCTTTGTGCAGATCAGTCACTCAAGTTCGCTTTGGTTTTCTGGAGCTCCCTATGTTTGGGCTCGTCGTCATGTCACAGACAAAGTCACAACCCAGAGTCAGTTTTCCTGCTGACAGCTTCAGCTTTTCTTTCCAAATCTTCACATATTCTTCTTTCTTCAGGATTCAACTTTCAACTTAGGAGGAGATTCCCAGTTCAAGACTGGACCTGAAGCCTCCCCATGTCATGATCCTCCCACCACCCTGTTTAACTGTGGGAGGACACTGATCTTTGGGTTATACATCTCTCTCTGTTCTTTTTTTTCTCTCTCTCTCTGTTTTTTATTTTTCTCCAAACATTTCTCTCTCTCTCTCTCTCTCTCTCTCAATTCAGTTCAATTCAATTAAGTTCATTTCAATACAATTCAATTCAATCCAGTACAGTTCAATTCAATTCAATTCAATTCAATTCAATTCAATTCAATTCAATTCAATTCAATTCAAAAAGGTTTACATTGCCAAAGCTGGTGTGACATGAAAAAATGTGCACAGTTATACTTCTAGTTCAATACACTTAACAGATGCTCTTCTTTCACACGCTGACAATTCCTGACTCGACTAAATTATGAACTTCTGTAGTTTGGTTGTTACTCTCGGCTCACTTTTTTCTCGCTCTAGTTTTTCTTTCCAGAGCTCAGTTTGAAGTCTTTCTTGTCCTTCCTCTGACAGACTTTTTCTGGACTATCTCTCTCTCTCTCTCTCTCTCTCTCTCTCTCTCTTGAAACTTCTTGATGATCTCTCTTTCTCCATTTCTTGACTCTTGGACTCTGTAATAACTTTGTATTTCCTTCTCCTGCTTTGTTAGCATCAATAGCTCTTTTCAATGTCCAGTCCAAAATGATTTAATTAGTTCTAGTCATGTTGTTTTCAGCTCCAGTTACAGCTCAAAGCTTGAGCAGAGCTTTTTATCCTGAGTGTAAAGTGAAGGACAACCCTCAGTTTGATCTGGACTGATTGATGAAAAGCTGTGAGCCTGACAAAATTAAAGCTCATGATTAAAACCTAACAGAGGTTTATGTTTCAACTCAATATAAAAGCCACTTCTTGACAGGGGGTTAATGGTTCTGACCTTGGTCGTTTTTGATGTTTGTGAAATAATTTTGTCTCTGTGCGCAAAGTAAAATAATGTCAGTGTCCAAAATGAAGCTAGGATGTTTGGAAAAGCTGTTTTGAAAGATCATTACTCTGTTTAACACTATAAACTGACCACTGCTTATCATTTTACTTCAGCTGTATGTGGCTCATGTTTTTTTCTTGGTTGTTATGTTCTTGATTGGACACTAGAGGGCAGTCTAAATTCTACTGGAAGTTGTAGATTACCATTAAATAGCAGAATTCACTCAGTTCACCTTCAGCAGGTATTAACATTTATAGAAAGGAGAAACAACATTTTCCCGATACAGACACGACCCGTGACAACAACCCTCTTCTCTTTTTCAGTGTGTTTAATCCATATATTACTAATTTTATCAGTTAATTTGTCTGAGATTGTTCACTCAGAAACTGGAATTTAATTCAATAGAAACTCATCCATAATCTTGATCACTGATCACACATGCTTTAAGCTTGGGTTAACATAACGCCCCTTTCTCTTTTGGTGACAGCTTTTCTCTGAGTTTTGTTATAGATATACAACTGAGGAAAGTGCTTCATGTTAATCCAGTGTGACTATGGTGAGGAAGGTCAACGCACCTTGATTTTTTTGTGTGTGTGTTCCTGCCATTCAGCCAAAAAAGTAAGAATGTAGTTGAACACCTATACTGTAGGAGGTTGTCTCAGACTTTTTTGGATGTGTACTGTGGCTCGTGTGGTCTCCAGTCACATGCTCTTGATTCACTTTTTTGCCCTTTTCCTCCTTCATTTGTGCGTGGCTGCGTGCGCCCTGGGCGTTTTGCTAAATCTGTTCGTTTTGTAACATTAAGTCTCAGCCTGCTGTGTCGGACAAGTTGCTGTTCAGCAAGAGTGTCAGGTTAATTTTAATAGCATTTTATATCTCTCTGCAGTTAAAGATATAGATCCCCTGCCGTTTTTGCAAGTCAGTCTGAAAACTGTTTGATGCCTCTGGTAAAATGAAATGAAAGAGAAAGGCATGTGACCTGCGAGCGCACCGTGGCCTGTAGAGTTTACACAACCTCTTTTGTTTTCTCTTGAATCTCCTGTTTCCTCCTGCCGTCCAAAAAAAAAATGAAATCATAACCCATGCAGGGTAATTAGCACCTCTGTACCAGAGTGTGAGTGTGAATAGCTCCCAGCCCTGTGATGTGCTGGCGACCTGCCCAGAATCTAAAAGCCTCCTGCCAAATGTGAGCTGGGACTGGTTTATCAGATAGCATTAATTCATTTGACAAAAGAATTCTGGGTAATGCAATTCCAACACATGTAGCCTGAATAACAAGTATGAAATTAAAGCTGCAAGCAGTGATGGACAAGCTGTCACATACACACACCTGTCTGAGTATGCTCAAGCCTCTGCATGACTGTAAAAGAGGTCAGGCCTGGTGCTTTTGACCACTACAATGTAAAAAACTGCTGTTCATTTACAGCCAATTTTCAACAGTAATCTACTATTTTTATGTACCATGGTTTTAGACTGTAGTCTGAACTGCATTGTGGTCCGGTAAATTTGAAGCAAAAACATAAAGACTCATAATGGTATGATAATATTCTAAACCACATTAAAATACAGTATTTGTGGAAGACTGGGCATTTTTCTAGTAGGATGCAGTGTGCGATGTATAAACAACAGTTTTCCTTTTTTTTTTTTGTTTTTTTTTTTTTCAACAGATGTGCAACCAGCATGCATTACAAAAGACTGAAATTAATACCAGAATTCAGATAAACCTCACACTGTTTATTTAGCGCAACACACACACACACAAACACACACACACAGATAGATAGATAGATAGATAGATAGATAGATAGATAGATAGATAGATAGATAGATAGATAGATAGATAGGTGTCCCTGAAGGAATTTTGAAATAGGTAATCCTTTTGATACTTTTAACTTAATGTTTACGTGAACATGAATTTCTGATTTTCATGAACACTGTGCATTGTTAGTGCGAACTGATTTAAATAGTCCTTATCTTATAACTACAGATGTCTGCCATGCTGAATGTCTCATCAGGTCCATGACTCCTGAGTCTTTTTTAGACCTCTGGAATCTATCAGTGCCTGTAACATTTTGGAGCTACACAACCTCTGTTAATAACGACTTTTACCAAGTTCAGTAACATTGGTCTTTTTAGTCTGTTCAATAGAAGTACAAGCTACAGACCTGATCTATGAGAGACATAGTAACTATGAGTGGGGAGGGCACACAGTGGTCATGAGGCACTGCTGTATATGGATGAATCACACGGGTGACTCACGCTGTCTATGCCCCACAGCTATCTACGCTCTGTGGTGTCGACCAGTTGTCTAGGCTCCACAGTATAAACTGGCAGTATTTCCCCCTTAAAGTACAGACATACAGTAATCCGATGTACTGCTTATACAATACATACAGAGGACTTGTCATTTAGAGTTCTACAGAAGAAGATACCATTATTTGATAATATCCATGACATTCAGTCTTTGCAGTCGTCAACTGATCCAAGCCGGGGAGCGTAGACAGCCATTCTATGCAAGGGCAAAGAAAGCCTGAGTGACATTAGTGATACTCCCATGTACAGCAGGCTCTCATGTCCACTGTGTGCCCTCCTCACGCATGGTCACGAGGTAACGTGATGTGATGAACAGTAAAATACTGCCAATATCTGTTACATTAAAAAAAACTGTTTATTTTACTGTAACAATGACAACCCTGCTGCCAGTTGTTTACTGTTTTTTCACATGAAAATTTGTTACAGTGTAGGTATGGCTGTTACTTTGATATAGAGATAATCTACAGGAATTTTAAAGCTAGATCACTGAAGAATAGAGATGAGTCCGGAGTAAGACTGTGATCATGTGTGTTGAATTTGGGACTACATATGTGAAATATAGCACCATGGATTTCCAGAGGGTGGCTCTATTGCAGCAGCAGAAAAAAAGAGCTTATGGATTTGTTTAGGAGGTAACCTTGATTGTGTTTGAAATTTGAGGCCAATTTAGACCTTTAAGTGATGAGTTCATAATTCCCTGGTTCTTGGAGAGACATCAGTGTTTAACGAGGCACCATAAACCTTCTGGATGAAACGACATGACCTCAAACATAATGCATAAGGAAAATGTAAAGAATCATTGTGGACACTTTTGAAAACAATATGTGAAGAAAATAAGAGGATATTCATTACAGAGTAAAACAAATGATTCCCTGTTGGCATCATCTGTACTTTGAGATGATGAAAAGTAAAACAAAAGATTAAGAAGCGTTCTGGTTGCGACACTGAACATGTGTGTGTGTGTGTTTTGTTCTGGATCAAATATTGTACATGAGAATATCAAAGTTTTCATGTTGCCAAAGAAATCATCAGCTTTAAACATCTGTCTTGGCCACACCTATTGAGTTATGAAAAATCCTTCAACAGTTTTTCATCATCAGTGTCTGGTATACACATATTAAATTCTTAAATTAAATTCTGGGTTGTGTTTTTTAAAGTACAAACACACTGATTTGTCACAATCACACTCAAATTTCTAAACTTTCTATTTAGATTTCACAGTGGTCATAAAAAGTTTTTGTGCAGGTCTTGACAAGAGAGTTATGCACAAACAAATTCATTCATGCAGGTGAAAGAAGGTGTAGGGAGCTGATATTTTATTTATTGAGGGACTCTTTGGTGCTGAAACTGAGCTCAAAGCACTGGATTTATTTTTTAACATGACTGACCTTTTAAGCTCCATTTGGAAACACTTACATATTAACTCTTACATTTTCTGTGATGTTTTATAAATTCAATATTCAACACTTGAATCACTCTTTTTACTCACTCTTCTCTCACCTGTTGCGTATTTATCTGTGATGTACGGATGTATACACATTGAAAAACCATGGATCAATAGACTTATGAATGCACTCATGTCTCTCTGCTCTCTTTCCCCTCACCAGCTCCAGGCCACAGTCGTGGGCTTTCTGGCAGCTGTTGCAGCAGTGGGTCTGGGGGCTCTGACCCGGGGTAGACTCAATATTACCCAGGCTGCCATCCTGTGTGCCAGCAGCATCACCACTGCCTTCATCACCGCATTAACTCTGGGTAAAACACAGACACAAACTGATGCAGAGAAATGAATTATGGATACATCAAAAGCATTTTGTGTCTTTAATGTTCTGTGTCAAGTTTTCATCTGGTTCCTCTTTTCTTTTTTTCTTTTTTTTTAGGTCTGGTGATGGTGGCAGTGATTATTGGCTCCAGGAAAGTGGGCATCAACCCAGATAATGTGGCAACACCCATCGCTGCCAGCCTGGGAGACCTCATCACTCTGT
The DNA here is from genome assembly GCA_008086565.1 of Thalassoma bifasciatum. Classification (NCBI taxonomy): domain Eukaryota; kingdom Metazoa; phylum Chordata; class Actinopteri; order Labriformes; family Labridae; genus Thalassoma; species Thalassoma bifasciatum. The sequence goes on from RPOG01001856.1 coordinate 55,590, forward strand.
CTTTGCTTGCTGGGATCAGCAGCCTCTTCTTCATCTTCAGAGGTCAGAGGTCATGAGTAGCTGAAACATTTCCACTCCACCCTTTGTGCCTGTTGTTTCTGTGACTGTGTTATGATTAACTCAAACACAAAAAATGAACAAATTTCAAACCAAAGTGAAAATTTAGGAGTGATTTTGCCAGAAGGGGGCATCATAGACAACCAGATGACAGTAATGTATATGAAAAACACTTCTCTGTGTCATTTATGAAGCCTTCCATGACCAGAATTTCCTTTGACCCACTCACTGTTGACCCCACTCTCCATCTATCTATCTATAAACTTATAAGCACACTGTCTCTTTCTTATTTATATGTCAGATAAAAGATTTTCACTGATGGATTTTCTCTCTTTTTCTCCAGACTTGTGGTACTTACCTCCTGCCGCATGTGGCTTCTTCTTGTTCCTTATCCCCCTATGGTTCTCGATTGCTCATCATTCTCCACCAATCAGAGAGGTCCTAAAGTCAGGCTGGACACCAGTCATAATGGCCATGTCCATCAGCAGGTGAGCTGAGATACTGTAACTTCAGAGAACCAACTATCAGACTCACTGTGTTCATCTATTAGATTTCAACCTTCCAGGATGAGACTTAAAGAGGGGTATTTTTGCTCCTTTTTAGTTTTTTTTAATGTCTCTCTGGTACTTCTGTAGTAGCTCAACATGATTTACAGCTAAAAAATTACTTATTTTTCTCTCATTGGTGTTTTTAGAAAACCCTTGTTTCAGCCGATCTATTGGCTGCTTGTTCCTTTAAGGCACCTTGCTCCACCAGCCCCCTCCCCTCTGATTGGCTAACCTTCTCTGAGCCTCTTGTGAGCAGAGCTATTAGCGAGCCTCATTGTTTAAGGCCCACCTCTTGAATACCATGAACCAGGAAGTGTGTATGCAGTGACCTCATCATCACAGCAAGTCTCATGGAGATCTTGTTCTGTCTTCAAAAAAAGACCTTTTTGATCATTTTACGGATCGGGATTTCTGCAACATATGAGTATGTAGAGGTTTGAAACCTTGCACACGTTGAGTCTAAACATCCAGCATTGCTACTTTGAATCCAGGTGTGAAATATGGGAAAGCAGAATACCCCCTCTTTAAAGTGCTCATGAATGGACTCGAACTAATATTGATACCCTGCTATAAGTTACAAATGCAATACAGACCACCAGTGTAGTTATAAGCTCCACCTCTAACAGCTCTCTGAAGCAGCAGCTATTACATTTAAAGAATAATAATGGTTAATAAATAATAACAAGTTTAAAGAGGGGGTATTCTGCTTTCCCTATATTTCACAAATGGATTAAGAGTAACAATGCTGGATGTTCAGACTCAACGTGTGCAAGGTTTCAAACCTCTACATACTCATATGTTGCAGAAATCCCTGACTCGATCCGTAAAATGATCAAAAAGTCAATTTTTGAAAACAGGACAAGATTTTCATGAGACTTGCTGAGATGATGAAGTCACTGCGTAAAGATTTCCTGGTTCATGATATTCAAGGGGCGGGCCTAAAACACAGAGGCCTTCTTATAGTTCTGCCCCCAACAGGCTCCCAGGGGGTTGGCCAATCAGAGGGGTGGGGGCTGGTGCAGCAAGGCGCATTAAAGGAACAGGAGCCAAAACAGAGTCTGAAATAAGGGTTTTCTAAAAACACCAGCAAGAGAAAAAACAGTGTCATTTTTTAGCCATAAAAATAAACTAAAAAGGGGCAAAAATACAGTAAACATGCTCTATGAGTTAGATTTTTTTTTTCAGTTACTACTTCACCAACAGGAGCTGACATAAAGAACACAAACCTAAAGGACCTCACAGGACCTTTAACAGATCAGTACAGTCAGGTACATTAACAACCTTGTGGAAACCTTTTGTTAACACTCATACACAGACTCCATGTTGGTGTCTCCTCAGTGTTGGTGGCCTGATCCTGGATAAGACAGTGAGCGATCCAGACTTTGAAGGCATGGCAGTGTTGACTCCAGTCATCAACGGTGAGTGAAGGATATAATTATGGAAACATGTTCTGATACAGAGAGCCCCTAAAAGTCAGTGACTTGAGCAAAAACACACAAAATCTAATGCAGTTGGAATTTATTAATGACATTAACACACTGAGATGATATCTGGTAAAGACTGGATGACTCAATGAGAATTTCTGCTTTTATTCCACCCATTGCTGAGCACCTCCTGTTTTTCCTGCTTTTTAAAAATCAGTCTCAGCTCTAACAATGGTGTCATATCAGAAGTTTCCAGTCCATTAAAGTTAGTCCAGGATGACCTCATCTATGCTGACGTCATCTTACTTCATCCCATGCAAATTTCCACAGCTGACAGCATGAGCTCAGAGTCTGGCCTGCTCTCATACTGATAATCTAAAGGGAACTGCTCAAGGCTGAACTCTGACAGCATTCACTTCAGTTTTAATCAAATCACATGTTCATTGAATTTTTAAACAAACGCCAGCATGCTTTTACATGTGATGCAAGATGCACAAACAGCTGCAGATCATGACCGTGAGTTCATTGTTTTTCTCTGTCTACATTGTCTCTACCCTTACTGACCTATTTAATATTTACAAGTACTACATTGAAGAACTGATGCACTTTCATGTCTCTTTGTGCTCTGAAATGAAAGTAAAGAACAAACAAACACTTGATGTTAAGATATAGAGAATGAAATTATTAATTATTAATGGGGTTAACATTGAAAAAGTGTCTGAGTTTACATTTCTGGGAGTGTTGATGGATGAAAAAGAAACGAGTTGGAAACGATACATATCATGTGTACAAAAAAATGTTATCAAAGAGCATCTTTATTTTGAATAGGGCCAAGTAGATCTTTGATTGTAACACCATGAGAATGCTGCATTATGCACTGATACCGCCATATTTTACTTATTGCATTGAGGTGTGAGGAAACGTGAATAAAAGCAATATCTATTCACTGTTTCTGTTACAGAAAAAAGCAGTGAGAATCATTTACAAAGTTTAATTTCAAGAGCATACAAATAGTTGATTTGCTAAGTCACGATTATTAAAACTTAGATGAATTATAGAACTTCTGACACTTTTAGTTCTGTTCAAAGCTAAAAATAAATGATTACCAAAAGGTATTTAGAAGTTTTTTGTGTTTGCTTCACATGACAAAAATCACGGAAGGAGATTTAATTTTAAGCATCAATTTGCTGGGACGACATTGAAACAAATTTGCATTTCACTTATTGGTGTTAAATTATGGAGTTCTCATAAGGATGACTTGAAGGGGTGTAAAAATATTTTCATGTTTAAAAAAGAAATTTAATTTGAGGTGCTATTCTTTGCCTCTTTTCTTGTCTTGTCTTTTCTTTTTATGTTACCAGCTTGTCACTCTTGTGATTTGAGGTCCTTTCTTGAAGGCTCTAAGAGCAGGGTTGATGGTGATGGTGGAGATACATTTGGGTGTATACACCGGGGTAGGGTGTCAATATTGTCTTGTTGTAAACTCTCATGTATGGGACAAATAAAAATGAATGAACAAAAATCAGTTCGTTAACTTTGATGTCATGAAAATTTCTACCTCTGTCAGATGTAACAGCTGAACCCACTCCTGATGTTCTTTCTACAACAGAAATGAAATCTTCTTCAGAAAGTTCTTCCAGCTCTGATCAAGCAGAGATTCCTCTAAATGTTGATCTTCTCAAAGTTCTTCTCTCAGAGCTTGGACTGATGTTTGGGCTCAGTATCTTGTTGTAGGATGAAGCTCTGACCAACCAGACTCAATCCAGAGGGAAACAGTGTTCAAGTCCCAGAAAAACAGGTCCAGACCATCATGTTTCCTCCTCCATGTTTATATTTGATGTCACACTCTGAGGAACCATCTTTTCCTTAGTCGACTCCACGTACAGCTACAAAAATCCTGATGAAGCAAAGAGTTCAAACTTTGATTCCTGAGTCCACCGCAGCATCTTCCCGTCTTCAGGAGTCTATTGTTGGTGTTTGATGGTCCAGTCGAGCCTCTTTTTCTTCTTCTGACTCTGTCTTAGTGATGGATGTCTTTCTTTAGCTGCTTCTCTAAGTCTTCTCTTCACAGTAAAAGTCAAACTGAGACTGTGACTCTACCACCTCTTTGAAGCTGTGAAGCTTGAAGCTGTTGACTCTCAGAAACTTGTCTCCTGGTTCTGGTTCTGGTTCTGGTTTGTCTCTGTCAGACCTCTTCCTGTCAGAGTTTCCAGTTTCTGGTTGTCTTTAGATGCTGAAGGAAACTCTCCTCACTGAGCTCACTGAAGACTTTCTTTGACTTCATTTCACTGGAGGAAAAACCTGTTTCTGTAAATGTTCTGATGTGCTGTCTCTCTTTCATTATTCATCCTTTTCCTGCTCATTTTTAGAGCATTAACCAACTTCCTGCAGTACGATACTGTTCAATAATGTTCACCATGAGGGTCTGGAACCACGGTGCGTTCAACTCTACTTTTAAACACAGAGATGGTTAAAGGAATCAAGAAAACTTGGGACACCTGTAAGAAGTGGTAGCACCAACTTTCAAGTCTCCATCAATCTCCATCACTGCAGAAAAGCAACTTTTAGTTGTTTCGGTATCACTTACTTTTCGTACCATTTCAAGTTTTTCATTGGACTTGAACTGCATGAACTTCAATCAAAAACTGGAAAAGTTTGGCTTCTAAAACGTTGGACCGTGGTGTATGTATCTTGTGTTTGCTTGTTGTTTTTTAATTAAAAGTGAAACAGTGTGGACATGTATCTCACTCACTCTAAGCTGAGAAATGAATACTGAGCCGTTTTCCTGGAGGGGCAGCAGGGTGTGGGGTGATGGTGTCCCAGTAATCCTCATCTTTGACTGTCTTCATTAAGATCATTAAAGGAAGCTTCATGGCAGCTGATGTCATGTTGAAACAGTCTGAGCATGAAAAGCCTGCAGCTTATTCCATTATTTATGAGGCCTTTATATTTCAGCTATTAATCAATCATGAGGTATTAAAGTGGCTCTGAAGTGGAGCGGCCCCCTCCCGGCAACCCCAGAGAGCTATTTAGAGCCAGATCTTAACAGGCTGAAGTTTGTTGGCCACGAAGCAGCATACTAAGCAGAGAGAGAGGAATAACAACGGTCTTTACATGGACCACAGGCCTGTTCAGAATGTAAACTATGCAGTCACTGGCTCCTGATTGCAGCATCTTGTTTCACTGCTGCCAAAGAATGCAGCGTCTATTGAAGTCATCGTACAGGAAGTGCATTTGCATATCAACTGAAGCGCTCTCACCCTGTTCATCAGGAGCCGCTGCTGCTGGGAAAACAGACTTAATAAGCACCCTTCAGTCTAAGCACTGGGTTCTCAGATTTATCATTTTGTCATTCTGTCAGCCAATAAGGATCAAAAGTTGACGTTCTACTTACACAGAATGAGTCAGTGTGTTATCTTCTTGTTCTGAGTGAATATATAATAGAATCAAGCTTTATAATAGTTTGTCAGCAGAGGATTTCGACCCTGTTTACACGACAACGGTTTTAGGGTGGAACCAATGACTGTATATAGAATGGACAGCGTGCATCCGCCTGTCACCGTTCTATGTTTTTGAAGCCAAAAAAAACAGTTTCTCTAGCCGCCATTGTGCAGCCAGAGTCTGCGCAGTAGAGAATTTCCGGTGGAGCAGAGTAAAAAAGAGAAATAAAAATATTTATTTCTTCTTCTTCAGAAGGTTTAGTCTCCTTTTGGCTCTCTTTCCCGAAGTTTCTTATATCCCCGGTAAAAACTACTCACGAACGGCAGCTGTCAACTATCGTAAAACGAAACTTATATCGCGGTTTTTAACGTCCAATAACTAATGAGAAACCAACTTCTCAGAAAAAAATACCCAAACACCATGCAGCCAGATGACATCATCATACTACCTTAGCGTAAAGATGAGAGAAACGTTTCTATGAGGTATCGTAATTTTTTTACGTTTTCCCGGCTCATATCTGGAATACATGGGGAGGCGGGGCTTATGACCTATACTGTAGCCAGACACCAGGGGGCGGGGCATCTGCTGGAGGCTTCAGTTTGAGCCGAACGTCGTTACGTCCACTCATTATACAGTCTATGGGTGGAACGCAAAACTTTTGTTGCGTTTCAGCCTCCCGTTTACACCGAGAGTGGAACTTTTTGAAAACGCCGTGCGCAGTAAGCCTCCACTGTGCCAGGCACAAACCGAAAAACAACAACAACAACAACAACCTACAGTTTCGTTCTTCTGCTGCTGAATCTACTGACTGCCTTCTACCAAAACGTGCATGAATTGCACTATTTCTGCGATTAGAGAAGAAGTTTCAAATATAAACTCCAGCTGATCTGCTCACCTCCTCTTCAGCCTCTATACTGTTGTCGTGTATACGGCTTTTACAGTTATATCGCCACCTACAGGCCAGATGTGTACTGCAGTGTTTTCAGTCTCTCAGCGTTTCTGTGTCGACGCAGATTTTTAAAATTGTTTTCATGTGTTTCAGGGTGAAACGCTGTGAAACGTTGTTGTGTAAACAGGGCCTTAAAGAGCACTTTGGCCCATCAGAGCATCAAATGATACCTGAGTGTTGGACAAGTACAGGTCTGCAAGCTTAAAGCTGTCTAGGTGGTTTTGTTTGTCTCTTGATGACATCATTCTGACTTGACAGTGAAAACAGCCTGACGTTTTCTGCACCTCTGAAAAATTAGATCCCTCCAGACTCTTGTAACTTCTTATGCTCCACCGGTCAGCTTGCAGGCCATTTGCCATTCCTCTGACGTGGTCAAAGTATAGACAGTAACGCCTTCATCAAACATTGGAACACACCCTGCGTTGGAAAGCTTAGGTTCTTAGATACACATTTCAGCCGCTAAGTTTGTTTTACAGTTTAAGCAATCACAACAAATGGGACGTCCTACCTGTTTTGAGGTCAGTATGTCACATCCGTAGCCAGCACCCTGAATATTCACTCTCTTTTCCACCAGAGGAATCCAGAGTTCAAACATATCAAAAGTGTTTCATCAAATTATTCCAAGTGGTGAAATTTCTCCTGTAAAGTCCGTTGTTTCTCTGTCTGTCGTGTCTGTTCTCATCAATAACAGCGGCTTCACAGTCTTATAGCATTTCCCCCTCAATGTGAATCTGGCAAAGACTGGCATATTTTATTTTCTTGGACATCTGGCTCCAAGACAAACATGTCCCCACCTTGATAAACAGAGATTTGATGCCGGGAGAGCCTGATTTATACAACAACTGCTCTCTGCCGAAACTGCATGAAATCCCCCTGACAGACTTGTTTATCAGCTAACTGCCCTGAAAATCATCAGAACAGTAATAAATAGCCTAACTGTTCACACAAAGTCTTCTGTAGCTACTTAGGTGGCAGAATAGACTTTTTTTTTTTTGCCACTCGTTATCGTTCATATTCATGTTCACAACTGAAGAGGTACAATCCGTGACTTGGAGCTTTGATTTCACGATTTTTAGTGAATCTTTTCACAGAGAGACCAGAGTTGACCACAAAGAGGACACTGAGCCCTGATAAAGCTGGTTTTGTTGGCATGAATTAGTCAGACTAGACTGTGGTAAATGAGAACACATCTGCTGGTGTTTGGTCACCTGAGACTCAAAACTCTCTAACTTCTACAAGGTTTTACCTAGAAAGCTCAAATTTCACCCAGATGTAGATGAGAAGGTGTAGAAGTGATGTGGTGGATGCCTTAAGTCTGGCGTAAAGCATCTTGGAGCCAATGATGTTCAAAAATTGCATTTATTCTGATGTGGACTTTAGCTACATATTAAAACACAACGTTTTCTGAAACTAGAGACTTTATCTTTCAAATGAGGTGTCACTGATGAATTTTGACCTTATGGTTCTACAGTTATAAGCTCTGAAACATAGCATGGTAAATAGGCAAGAATTGGGTGGGATGAAAGGGGTTTAAGATTAAGATTTAGTCTAGAATAGCTATTTCTGAGTCTTGTTTTCTAAAACAAATGTTCAGCAGATGGTCAGTTATCCACCACTGGTCTCAAAGTTAGCTCTGGATTATATTCAGGGTTTTTACAATGGCAAGTAAAAAGAAACATCTTTAAAAAAGAATATCACCTATTTTGTTTCTTTGTTGGCCTGCTCAAAGAAGCACTACAGACCATCTTATTTTTAACCAGTGAATTCATTTCAACAACATGTGTTTTCCACATCCCTGCAGGTGTTGGGGGAAATCTTGTGGCCATCCAGGCCAGCAGGATGTCCACCTACCTGCACTACCGGAGCGTTCCTGGAAGTCTTCCAGTGAAAGCAGGCGAGAGCTGTTCTGGACCCTGTGCCACCTTCTGTTCTTCAGGTCAGACTCAGAATACATTTAAAAAGACTCTGAGTGAACTTCAGTCTGTTCAGATAAAGCCTTTATTCTGGTTCTGTGGTAACTTTACTGTTTGAAGTAATTTTTAAAGTTTTAACTGGAAAAAAAAAGGGAACAAAATGAAAAAGTTTACTGAAGAAGTTATGACCACTTGCATTGGTTTAATGTTGTCAGTTTGTGGTGACCAATGCACCTCTGGGTTTATTTTAGCCTTTGAACTGAATACTTACCACTCTGCCTCTGTGAGATTTATATGTAAGGATCCATTTGTTAAAAACTGAGTGGAGAGAAGGAGTGTCTGCACAGGCTAACAGCTTTTCGAGCTTTTGTATCTCATTTGACGATGGAAGGAAGGGGATAAATAAAACACTGGACTGAGCCCATGACTCTGCTAGCTATAAAACAATCTAAAAGTAAATCACCAGTTCAAAAGTCATTTACCACTGAAAAAAATGTCCCACACTCCAGTATCTTGTTGGACCGCCTTTAGCTTTGATTACAGCACACACTCACGGTGGCATTGTTTTGATAAGCTTCTACAATGTCACAAGATTTATTTCCATCCAGTGTTGCATTAATTTTTCACCAAGATCTTGTATTGATGATGGTAGAGTCTGACCGCTGCACAAAGTCTTCTCCAACATATCCCAAAGATTGTCAATGAGGTTAGACAAGCCATGTGTAGAAAAGATGTCTCATGCTCCCTGAACCACTCTTTCACTATTTGAGCCCCATGAATCCTGGTATTGTCATCTTTAAATTTAAATTTCCTGGAAGTGTGAACCATCCTGAGAAGATTTGTAAGTATGTTGCTCCCCAATCACCCTTTTACTCTGCTGTAGTTTGTGGTTTTCAACCACCTCAGCACCTTTCCTGACAAAAAAATGCTACAAAGACTGAAGTACAGGCACATCCTGGAAACTTTTTTCCCCCTTGACATCAAGTATGTACTTAATGGGTTCTACAACCTTGAAGCTTTCTTTGTAATACTTTTTGCGCAGATAAGATGTGCTCAGGGGACCACCCTTCCTTATGGCTTTGACGAATGGATTAGATGCGGAGAAAGCAGTGGCTACAACTGTTATCATAGACCTATCAGTTGTGGGACTATGTTTCTGAAAAACATGTTCAAGAATGTTGACCGAGAGGGGTAATGATGCTGAATTTAAGTAGTGCAGTTCCTCCAAGAAGTCGTCAATTTTTGTGCCTGGCATGTGTGTAAAATGCTCCAACTTGAACAACGCTGTGGCAAAATTTTGCTCAATTACTTTGTTAAATCAAGTTGTTGACATCTACATCACTACTCAAATAAGCATGGTCTGTTTCCACTGCAGTGTCATCTTGATTAAGTGCCTCTTCCTCATAATTATCAGAGGTTTCTTGTAAAACTCCAGTGGTTTTAACCACACCTGGCTTGAAATCCTTTGACCTATGTGGGTTGTGTTTTCTATTCTTGTAAGAGTAAAATGTACCACATTCATTTCTTTGAAAACTGCAGCCCCAAAACATACAGGCAACAGTTTCATTATTCCTCAAATGAGCGCCAATGTGTGCAAAATAATCCCTTTCTGAAGACAGATCACTCCCGGTGCACAAATGACAACTGAATGTTGACAATTCCAGCAGCTCATGAGAGTTTTGTTTAGCGTGGACTCTACTTAAATGAATATGAAAAGCATTCAATGTCTTAAAAGTACATGGGCACTTAGTGTGCAGACATGGGTAGTGATGCCTATGACGGTGCTGGAGTCTAAAATACTTTAGTAGCTCAAATCTGCCCACTTCACCTGCTTCTCCTCTTACCCTGATGTGCCCAAGAAGAACATTTCCCACCATCCTTCCAGTTTTCAATAATGCACTGAACAGTTCTTAACCCAATTGTAGCAGTTTCTGCATCAGTCTCCTTAGATGTTTTCTCTGCTTGATGCCAATGATTTGACCCTTCTTAAACGTCTTTCCTACAACTACAGGATGTGTCTTTCCCCATGGTTGTTTAAGAAATGAGAAGTTACTCATTGCATCAACTGGAGTTAAATAACTTGTTTCCAGCTGAAAGATAATCCTCCATACAGTAATAATCCAATGGGAGGCTCGGATCTATTTGATTTGTTAAATCCTGGTGGTAGCGCTTTGTGTAGAAATGTCAAACAGGAAGCTCTAAAAGTCAGTTTTGTTCCAATAAAACCAACAAGCTCATGACTCAAGCTTATTATACAGAATACATAGATGTAATTCCATCCATCCATTTTCTTAACCGTCTATCCTGCTATTCAGGGTCGTGGGTGGCTGGAGCCTATCCCAGCTGTCATTAGGCGAGAGGTCGGGGTACACCCTGGACTGGTCGCAGGGCTGACATATAGACAAACAACCATTCACGCACACACTACACACCTACGGGCAATTTAGAATAATCATTTAACCTAGCCATGTGGGCATGTTTTTGGTCTGTGGGAGGAAGCCGGAGTACCCAGAGAGAACCCACACATGCACGGGGAGAACATGCAAACTCCACACAGAAAGGCCAACCATGCCCGAACGGGGAATCGAACCAGCGACCTTCTTGCTGTGAGGCTGGAGCGCTACCCGCTGCGCCACCACGCAGCCCGGGAGGTAATCCATTCATTCAAAAGTTTACTTCTCCACTCTTTCTCCAGATGTGAACTCCAAATCAGCCCGAGTCCTGGTCTCCCTCGTGGTCCCAGGTCACCTTCTCTTTCTGTACTTCATCCACCTCCTACAGGGGGGTCACACAGCGATGACCCCCATCTTTATCATCTGCTACATGTCTGCAGCTCTGCTTCAGGTCAGCTCAACACATTCCTGCTGATGAACAAAAAGAATAGATACAGGATAACAATGTTCTGGTCTGTGTGTGGTCACATCCTTAGAGACTCATTTAAACCTTTATCTTCATCCAGGTGGGGGTTCTGCTCCATGTGGCCAGCCTGATGGTGCGATGGCTGTGGAGGAGGGGACAGGATCCAGACAACTTCTCCATCCCTTACCTCACAGCTCTGGGTGACCTGCTGGGGACGGGGCTGCTGGCTTTGAGCTTCAGAGTCATTCTGATGGTCACTTCTGCTGGGACTGGACTCTGACACTGACAGTGACCTGAAGCTCTAGACTTACTGAGTGTTCCTGTGTTCACCTCACACACGCTGCAGAGTACTCGGGCTGTTTTCGAATTGGCATACTATACTATCGGTACATTTGCCCAAAATGCAGTATGCAGTATGTGAAAGAATGCGAAAGTTGCAGTATGCCAAAACTACCCGGATGACCTACTGATCCGGGAAAATTCATCAGTATGCATCAGACCAGTCTACCTGGTGTACTGTTTCCCACAATGCAAAGCGCCTGGCCACAGGTCTGAATTGAAAATGACGGAAAATGCAGAAAGTTTGGGTGAAGCAGTGGAACAATCCTACTGTAAAACCCTAAAACATCTTTTAAGTGGGGACTTTCATTGTTTACATTTTCTAATTAATGTATTTGAAATCATACCTGCATTATCAGAAGCAGCTTTTCCATCATCTCTAAATATAAAAAGTCAATCCACTCCAGATTATTTTCAATGAATAACATATGGTATAATATTAAAAATCAAATATGATGAATTTTGCTGCAATATCCACATTTAAACACAGACGTCCTCTGCAGTTATTACAAAGATCAGAGGTCTTCTGGTAAAACTAATGTAGTTTAAAGCACTGGGACCTATAATCATTTATAATAACTGCAGAGGACGTCTGTGTTTAAATCCTGTTCTGTACAGTAAATTTGTGACTTTTCAAACCCGCAGATTCAAACTTTTTCCTCCAAAATTTAGAGGTTTCTTTCTGGAGAATTTGTTAATTTGATATTGATTAAGTTTCCCTAATATAATTTTAAAAATAATAAATTAAAATAAAGTGAAGAAAAAAATCCATCAGCTTTACTCTCACATTCCTCAAACTGGAAACCAGCGTAGCAAACTACAAAACAGACCAAACAGAACTGTCATAGTACAAACTACATACAAATACAGTATGCAGTGCCTACTACATACTGCATTATAATGTAGTATGTAGTAGGTGAATTCAAAAACAGCCACTGAGTTCGAGCAGGAGAGAACAACGTGGAGCACAATGCTGAAACCATGATGATGCAGTCACATTTTGCAAAAGTTATACATTAGAAAGAGTGACAACCAGAGTTGTAATATAACAAAGAACAAATACTTTGTTGCTGCACTTAAGTATAATTTTCTCATATCTGTACTTTGCTTAGTTATTTATATTTGGGACAACTTTAACTTTTACTCCACTACGTTTCCCCGAGCCATTCTCGTTGCTCGTTACTTTAAAATTAAATCAGAAGAAATTTAAGTTGGTGACATTGTCCCTGTTTGTCATGTCGACTGCCAAGTGCATCATGGGAGCACCTGCTGAAGGCTCCACTGCTGAAAACCAGTCTGTGTAAAGTACCTGAAAGAAATAAGTCTTAGCAGAAAAGGACTTTGGTTGAAGCTGAAGTCACTTTTTAGAATATGACTGAATTATCACAACTTTGAAAACCAACTTTGAAGATGAACACACACCTTTTCAGTTTCAGTCAATAACTTCATGCCAGTTGAAAGACAAGTGCAGTTTTTTCCATGAAACACAGGGAGGCTGAGAGAGAGAGTGTGAGATGGTCACCACTGATGATGGCAGAATATTAATTTTCAATGTTGAAAACTCTCAGATTTCTTTCTCTTATGCCTGAATATATTGTTGTTTTACTGTAGGAGGAGGCCACTATAAATTCAGTAATCGAAAAAAAATCTAAGTGCGCATTAAGAAAAACCCTTTCACTTTTACTTCTAATACTTAAGTACGTTTTATTCTCTTAAGACCTGAGCGTTTGTCTGCTGTGAATTTTTTTATTTCTCTTTTATTTACATCTCCTTGCTATCTAGAATCAGCAAGACTTAAGTATAAAAACTTAACTTGGTTTTTGTATAGGAAGTTATTCATTTACAGTCATGGACAAACGTTTTGGCACCCCCTGGAATTTTCCCAGAAACTACATAATTTCTCCCAGATATTGTTGCAATTCTAAATGTTTTTGGTATGAATGTGTCTATTTCCTTGACGTGCATTGGAAAAATACACACAAAAAAGAAAAAAAAAAACAGAAGAAAAAAGCACAATTTTACACAAAACACAAAAATTGGGCCGGACGAAGTTGTCGGCACCTTTTTAAAAATTGTGGATAAATCATTTAATTTAGCGCAATTTTCTAGAAAAATTCCAGGGGTGTCGATACTTTCGTCCATGACTGCAAATAGCTACTAGTTTTTAGTTATAGGTGTTGTTGTTCATAACAGCAGTGTTTTTCTCACTAATATGATTGTAAAGTTGTGATTTCACCAAAAGATGACGTGGGAAGTGCCTCTAAATGTGGCTAATAGATTAAAATTGAAAAAAATGAAGTATCATGGGTCTAAGTAACAGAAATGTGATGTCCACATATGTGGATGCCAGGTCTTAAGAGGTTAAATTAGCAAATTACTTTCAATACATAAGTACAACAAATATCAGGTACCTTTACTTAAGCAATATCCTAAAAGACTTTCACTTCCACCAAAGTCATTTTCTGGTAAGAAACTTGTTCTTTTACTTAAGTACTTCATACAAAACTGGTGACAACACAAAAGGAGTCTTTAATTTCAGGGTGTGAGCACTGACATAGTAGCTCTTTACAAGTTTTACCTACTGCAAAATAGTCAACCATGCATAATAACAGTGGCGTATTGCATTCANAAAAACCACACAACATAAACAAGCTGGTTCTTCCTCCCCCCCCCCCCCCCCCCCCCCCCCAAAAAAAAAAAAAATCACCCTGTTTTTACAAGAAACTATCATGTAAAAACAGAAAATATTTATTTTTCATTTTCCTGTTTATAGGAGATACTATCTCTTAAAAACAGGATTTCCCATGATGCTCAGCTGCATAACTCGTCACTACATGTTTTTAGGTGTTATGTGACTGGGCTTTACGTCGGAACTACCGCAAATTCTTCAGGTGTCTTCTCAAAAAAGACAAACTAAAAACAATACTTTCTATTGTACTTAAAGACACAAGTATCTCCCAATGTTTCAAACCAAGAGAAAAATAAAGCTGAACAAGATTTAACAGGCGAGACATGTTTCTTCATCGAGCAGGATAGTTTCCTACTTCTTTCCTGTTTTTATGAGATAATATCTTGTAAAAACAGGAAAATAAAAAGTAAATAAAAGTCTGGTTCTTATGAGATACTATCACATAAAAACAGGATGATTTTTTTTTTATAATTATTTTCTGGTGAATGCAATATGCCACCGTACATAATAACAAAAAATAAATAAATAAATAAATAAAATAAAATTGTTATACTTAGCCTTTCATTGAAAAACGTTCACAACTTCTTTATCTCATTTTATAAAGCCAGAAAAATTCAGTTAAGAGTGAATGAAGCCGCAGTCGGTGAACCAGGACATGAAAACCCTCACAGGAAACAGGGCGCACAGATAGAGGAGAAAAAAAACTTCAAGTTCATATCAAAACAAATCAGTTTGAGTTTACTTTTGTTCCTGCTTCTCTTCAAAGGAACCACAGAGCAGAAAGGAAAAGCTGAAGGAGTGAAGTTTTTATTTTGTGCTCTCACAAATTCAGTCAACGTAAGAGCAACTGAACACAAACATGGGAAGAAAAAACAGAAAATTTGTTTTTGATAATCAAATAATTCCTCATGTGACAAATACGTTGCTCTAAATATAACTTATGTGCTTTTATATAGTTGTTTTCTCTCTTAAAAACCCCCCTTTTACTCTCAGATTTTTGCTCCAAGGGGAAACAAAGATGGGACGACTGGCTGAGAATGAGGGGAATAGGTTGAGGAAGGTGTGACTTCAGGTGTGACTCCAGCCTCTGTGTTTGCCAGCTCACTGTTGTCAGTAGTCGTACAGTAGTCGTACACTCTTCCTGGCTGATCTCGATGCTAACACTGCCTGTAACAGCTATGTAAACAATGCATCCATCTAAAATGTACAACATGCTCTATAAGCACTCTATCGTAACGTGTTGACGCCTGTACACCTGCTGTCGGCTCTTCAGTATTAGGAGGCACATGATTGTATTAAGGCAATAAGATTAATGTAGGAGTTTAGAGTTAATGTCTATAATTCCTATGCTGCAGTTTGCAAATGAATGTTAGATTTGATTCTTTTTCGACTTTGTGAATTATCTTCAGTTTGGACGTGTTCCTTTCACGTTGGAACATTTCGCAGCACAGTGTCGCTAATTATAAACTCCAAGTGTCTCCATGTCTGTATGTGTGTGTCTGTGTTTCAAGTTCTGACAGATACAGATATTACTTTGTGCTATTTTTGTGATCAAATAGTTTCTAACAGGTCTCTCTGTATGAGGCCCTTCCTGTTGTTTGATATGCACTTTTAGATAGATACCTGTCTTTACTATTGGTCTATAAACAGCACCTACAGATGGTAATAATCCTCCTGGCACAAAGACAGAAAGGCTTGGTAGAGCTTTGTAAAACTTCTAGATCAGTGATTCCCAACCTGTGGTCCGTGGCCCCCTGGTGGGCCGCGGAGATATTGCAAGTGGTCCGCCAAATCATTTTCAAAATAGTCTGACTTTTAATGAAGGGTAATTATATAAAGGTACAAATGTACAGAATAATGTTTAAGTATTAAAACTTGGTTACATTTGTAAGGATATTCAACAGGTTCGAACGTTTGTATATAAGAAAAGTCCTTGAAGAGGGCAAGTTAAAGCCCAACATGTACCATGACCCCAAATTTAACAAAACCCTAAAATTTGATTAAACAAATGTTGTATATCCCAAGACTATAATCACTGACCCAACATTTAACAAGTTGTTCTATCATGGGCAAATGACTATAGCCTTCTGGGCTCAGCATCTGTTAAATCATTGACCACTTATCACATTTCGGGTTTTATTACATTTTTTTTCTTACATTTCAGGTCTTTGTTACAAATCAAGCGCTAACAAGGCACTATACAGCCCCATAATTATATAGTCAGAGGTGGGCCGCGAAAAATGTTTGATACTTAAAAGTGGGCCCTGAATTGAAAAAGGTTGGGAACCACTGTTCTAGATGATATCTTTGCTGAAATAAATTCTGACCTGTAAGTCACGATCACCGTGTTGTGTTTAATGTTTGTCGTGTTCAAAAATGAAGGAACTTGAGGACCACGATGACTCAAGTGTTGCTGTAATAGATTTATTTGAAAGTTGTAACAGAAACTATGAAACCATGTTGTTCTTCTGATTGAAAGAAGTGACACTTAAAACAATAAATTAAGACAAAACCAGTCGCACATTAATCTTTTCCTGTAGCACAAAAAAAGTCACAGTTACAAACGTTTTCATTGTCTGTAGGAATAAAAAAAAAAAAAAGGCTCAATTAAAGGCACATCCATGAGGAGGCAGACGCTGAAGATTGGAAAAGACTCCTGATTGAAATCTGAAGAGCAGCTGCACAAATTACACTAATTTACATTTTACACTGTTGGATCTACAATGGGTTTGAAGTAGAGTTTCAAAATGCAAAAAGAAGAAATGGAAGTAAGACACAAAAATTGAGCAAGTAGTTTATTGCAAACAGGAATTAAAGGTAAAGATTCTGTTCTTCAGCTGATCAAAAGTTTAAGAGCTCAGGCTTTTAAAAGACAAAATCTGCATAAAAATGTGAATTTAAGGTCATTTTCTATCAGGTATTCACACTGTCATGACCTCCTGATGGTAAAGCCTAAAAAGCATTCGCTCTTTAAATGTGATTGTTGAATCTGATTGGTTGTTTGTCAAATAACGAAATGATCCTCGAGCCAAATTGACACTGTTACTGGAGCCGATTTTAGCCCTATCAAACGGCCTCTGAGAGAGAGGAGCTTTAAGAAGAAAAACCTCTTCAAAGGTTTTGTCTCCTTCAACTAAATTGCTTGTTAAGACCATTGACTGTATATGGAATGGACAGCGTGGCGCTGCCTGTCACCGTTCTATGATTTTGACGCCAAAAAAGCCCCGTTACTCGAGCCGCCCATTGTGCAGCCAGAGTCTGAGCAGTAGAGAATTTCTGGTGGAGCAGAGTAAAAAAGAGAAATAAAAATATTAATTCCTTCATCTTTAGAAGGTTAAGTCTCCTTTTGTCTCTTTCCTGAAGTTTCTTATATCCCCGATAAAAACTACTCACGAACGGCAGCTGTCAACTATCGTAAAATGAAACTTATACCTCGATTTTTAACGTCCAATAATTAATGAAAAACCAGCTCCTCAGTGAAAACAACACTTGAACCCAATGCAGCCAAATTACATCATCATACTACCTTAGCGTAAGGATGAGAGAAACATTTTTACCAGGTATCCTATTTTTTTAAAGTTTTCCCGGCTCATATCCGGAATGCATGTGGGGTCGGGGTTTATGATCTACACTGCAGCCAGACACCAGGGGGCGGGGCATCATTCAGTTAATGCCGAATGTCATTACGCACACTGATTATACAGTCTATGGTTTGGACCTTGACAGAGAGCATCATGGGACATTAAAAGGTGGAAGAACGTTTGATTCTCTGAGGAGAAAAAAATGTAACCTTGATGGTCCTGATGGCGTCCAACGTTACTGTCATGAGAAGGAGATCCCACTGAGATGTGTTCTTGGCGGCACAGTGGACGCCATCATGGTCTGCTTTTTTTTCATTGGAAAAATGGCGCTGACGGTTGTTCAGGGGTGTCAAACAGCGGCTGGTTATAAGGAGATGTTTCAGGTGGCGTCCTTCATGACTGAGGGCCCTGCTCTGTGTGTTAATGACTGGGTTTTTCAATAAGACAACAGTTCACAATGTTCGCCTGACAAAAGACTTCTTCTTCTTCTTCTTCTTCCAGAGGAATAATCTCACTCTTTTGGATCATCCTGCCTGTTCCCCAGATCTCAGTCACATTAAGAACATTATGGGATGGATGGAGAGGGAAGTTTACAAAAATGGACACCAGTTCTAGGGCTGAACGATATGGACAAAATTTTATAACTCGATATTAATGCCAGATATCTAGATATTGATACAATACAGTATGACTCTGGGTTTAATGGGTTTTAAACTAACTTTTTTTCAGAAAATAAAAGCATGATATTATGACAGGATGTGGAAAGTGTGGTTAATTGATTAGAGCTCACTGTCAGTCATCAACATTAACAGAAAATCACCAATAATCATGTGACTGTCGTAATTTAACACACAGGATGAGCTGGGAAAATCTACATTATTGATTTCTCGATATTAGGATATTTACATCCTGAATTTCCACATCTTGTTATCGATACGATAATAGATCTTTCAGCCCTGGTCAGTTCCAGACAGTGGATGCCAAACATGAATCATCTTCACCACCTGGAGAAATGTCCCCACACACTTCCTGGAAACATTCACATCAAACATGAAGTAAGTAAGTAAACTTGCACACAGTATCTCTCATATAACAATTTGATGACAGTATTTACACATGAATAGGTTTGAAAAGGGGATGAATGGACAAACTAATGTTTGAAGTAATCGACAAGAACAGTGAAGCTCCTCATCACTGAGAACTTTTTCACACTTTTATTTCTATTTCAGGGCTTATTCAGGATTTTTTTAAGCTGTGGTCTCAAAATTTGGATCAGCTGACAAACAGACCATTTACTTTTAGTTTTGTGCAATAAATCGCTGACTCTTTTTCTTTTGTCTCACTCCCATGTCTTGTTTTTGCATTTTGAAACTCTACTTAGAACATTTCTAAGATCTAACAGATGTGTGTGCGAAACGTACAGCCGAGCAATTTTCAGCTGGTCTTCAGGTTTAGATCAGGTGTGTACCTACATGTTGCTGTTGCAGTTACAGTTTTCATCAAAACAACAGAGAAGCCAGATGCTGAATGGCATCATTCAAAGGCAGTGACCGACAAAAACCCAATCACTGTTTTACAGTAAATGTTACTTTCTTTTTCAAAGCTTCATCATCACTTTAAAACTGCTCCTGAGGACATTCAGAAGCAGGAAACAGCACGTGTTCTCTGCAGTGGTCCATGTTTAGGCCAACAACACAGAGTCCTGGCTCAACACAGTTGTAGTTCAATCGTAATTCAGTCGTAGTTCAGTCGTAGTTCAGTCGTAGTTTGGTCATAGTTCAATCATAGTTCAGTCGTAGTTCAGTCGTAGTTTGGTCGTAGTTCAATCATAGTTCAGTCATAGTTCAATCGTTGTTCGGTCGTAGTTCAGTTGTAGTTTGGTCGTAGTTCAATTGTAGTTTGGTCGTGGTTCAGTTATAGTTCAGTTGTAGTTCGGTCGTAGTTCAGTCGTAGTTCGGCCGTAGTTTAATTGTAGTTCAGTCGTAGTTCAATCGTAGTTCAGTTGTAGTTCAGTCATAGTTCAATCGTAGTTCAGTCATAGTTCAGTCGTAGCTCAGTCATAGTTCAGTTGTAGTTCAGTCATAGTTCAGTTGTAGTTCAGTCGTAGTTCAGTTGTAGTTCAATCGTAGTTCAGTTGTAGTTCAATCGTAGTTCAGTTGTAGTTCAGTCATAGTTCAGTTGTAGTTCAGTCATAGTTCAGTTGTAGTTCAGTCATAGTTCAGTTGTAGCTCAGTCATAGTTCAGTTGTAGTTCAGTCATAGTTCAGTTGTAGTCAAGTCACAGTTCAGTTGTAGTTCAGTTGTAGCTCAGTCATAGTTCAATCGTAGTTCAGTTGTAGTTCAGTCGTAGTTCAGTTGTAGTTCAGTCGTAGCTCAGTCCCAGCCTCATCTAAAGTTGAGGTAGGCAGGAACAGAGTAGTTAAAGAGCAGGAAGTCCATCTTGTACAGGTTGTACAGCTTCTTCTGGTAGAAGGGGCTGATGTTGTTGAAGAACTGAGCCGCCATGTCTCCTGTAGTCCTTGTGCTTTTGGACGAGGCGGGAAAGCTGACCTGGTTCTCCACCCCAGCCAGCTGGAGCACATAGCGGGAGTCCTGCTCCAGCGTCTCGTACTTCCCCACCACATCGTAGTGGATGAGGCAGGGGTGGCACAGCGAGTGCACCCGCTCCCAGTGCTCGTTAAAGGGCTCTTCCCGCTGAGTGGCCGGGTCCACGAGGTAATACACAAACTCCTCAAAGGAGACGTCGTTCCCTCGCTCCAGAGCCTCGGCCTGTGGGTTGGGCCGGTGCCGCTGCACTATCTTTGTGCCGTATCGTTTATGAAAGGCCGTGTTGTAGCTCCGTGTGAATTTGTTGCGGTAGGCGGACACCAGCCGCTCAAAGGGCTCACGCACAAAGATGAACTTCAGGTAGGAGCGCAGGCGCTGGTTAATCTGAGAGGTGGAGTACTCCGACAGGGTGCGAAGGTTCCCTGCGACGTGGGCCTCATTGGCAGGGATCTCCAGTGGGTCCTGGTGGGGCCCCGCTACACCCGTCAGAACCATGAGCACCCGCTTCCAGTTGGTGCAGGCCACTTTGGGGACGTAGCAGTAGAGTAATCCGTGCTGATCGTCCACGATGACGTGCTTCAGATCCTCGGGGATGAGAACTCGGCGTTTGCGGGTGTAGGAGCGGCAGCCTTCTTCCAACACCTCCCGTCGACCCTGATGGATGGCCTGTACGACTGACTCCGTCTGCAGGAGGAAGAAGAAGAACTAATGAGACGAAGAAGTTTTCAACCAAGATACAGCTCCAGTAGAGTCAAGCTCTATGTTGCCGAGGTGTTTTTTTCCTAACCCCAAACTGTGCCCCCACCCCTGGAGCCTAGTCTGATATTATGTTTTTCTCCCTCCTCCTCTCCCTGTGTTCTCCTTTTCTATCTGATGAAACAGGGTGCTGTGGACGCTGGCAACCAAACAGTTCTCTTGCTCCTGTCCTCTCCCTGTTATTTGTCCCTGGCTGTTTTCCAAACCGCCTACTACATACTACATGTCAGAGTAGTAGGTAGGAGGCACTGTCTACTACCTACTACTTTTACATGTAGTATGTAGTTTGACTGTTTTGTTGGACCTCTTTAGTCGTATACTACTCCGGATTTCTGTTCCGGGAAGTGGAGCTGATGGATTTTTTTCTAATGTTTAACTTTATCATAAATATAGAAAATAAACAACGAGTACATTTGGCGTTTCAGTCATTAATTCACCATATTAATCAATGGTGAAGTTACAGGAACAATAAAAGTAGATAAGTTAAATTAGATGTCAATGAGATACACAGTAAAATAAATAAATGAAATAAAGCATGGGAAGGGAATAGTAGTGGTAAAAAAAAAAATTAAGATTTTTTTATGGTATTTTTATTAGTTTTAGGGGTCAAGGAACATTTTTGATTCATTTAGAACGAACAACTAATTCAAGGAGAGATTAGAGTCCTGATTTTATAAAATTTGCAAAGGTATAAAGCTTATCACCATATTTGATTTTAAATCTTGCACAAAAGGTTTTTGTGTATTGAAAAGAAATCTGAAACCAACTGATTTTTTTTTTTAATTCTTTTTAAAGCTGGTGGAAAAACGGTGTCCATATTACCCACGTAGGCTGTAGCAGTTGAAAAAAAGTTGATAAATGACTTACGGGCTTTTATGAATTTGGTAAAAATAAACAGCTCTTTCATGATGAAGTGAGCAGATTTACCGCTGTTTCTTTCCTGTCACTTCACTTTTATCTCAGATCGTTTCACATTTTTGTTGCTGTGTTGTAGTTGAGCTGATTTCCTCCAGTAGATGCCAGTCATTCACCTCAACCTGAGCTCCCTCGAATTGACAAACGGCATTAGCGCTGTGCATTGTGGGAAACATGCCAGGTAGACTGGTCCGTTGCATGCTGAGAAATTTACCCGGATCAGTAGAAACATCTGGGAACTTGTAGTTTATGACAGATCTCTCAAGTTTTCATATACTGACAACTACATACTGAATTTCAGACAAAGTAGAAGTCACTGCTAGTGTAGTAGGTGGTTTGGAAAACAGCCACTGTCTCTATATTTCTTGGAAGCATGATCAACTAATTGTATCATCCACCCAGCTTCAGCTTACAAACCCCAACTCTGAGTCAATAAAACATAGATGACATGAAGTGGTGTCAGACCCCGTTTACAAGACAACAGTTTTAGAGTGAAATCAAGCCTCAACCTCTGGTCTGAAATAATGAGACAACACAGAAGTGCTAAAAAGCTGCTGTTCCTCTAGTGACCGCTTGAGGCTGGCTCCAGGAAGTCCTGTACAAGCAGACGGTGACAAAGGCCGATTTCAGAGCCGAAATTAGCGTATTTAAAGCCTGGTACAAACTCTGTCTCCCGTCTGGATCGCTAATTTCGCTAACGGCACACACTGTGAAGGGGGTGAATTTTTTTCTAACTCGGCCGTTTGGAAGATATTAGGATAGAGAGCTTACCCAATCAGAGCCACAGCTCAGATCACGTGACTGACGGGTGCCCAATAGCTGTGAGTTTGGGCACTCGTCACTCGTCCCATTTCCAATATGGCCGCACCCGTCGTTTAGCCTCAAAACAGAGCTGCAGTAACAGACGGGTGACGTCACGGAGAGTACGTCCATGTTTTATACAGTCTATGGGTGAAATGCAAAAGTCTTGTTTTCACCGACCGAAAATGCAAACTTTTGAAAACACGGTCCAGAGTGGAACTTTTCGAAAATGCCGTGCGCAATAAGCCTCCACTGTGCCAGGCACAAACCAAACAACAACAACAACAACAACAACAACAACAACAACAACAACAGTGACCTACAGTTTCGTTCTTCTGCTGCTGAATCTACTGCCTGGCTTCTACCAAAAATCGGCTATTTCGACTATTTCTGCGATTAGAGAAGAAGTTTTTAATATAAACTCCAAATGACCGGCTCACCTCTTCTTCAGCCTCTATACTGTTGTCATGTAAAAGGCTTCCACAGTTATATCGCCATCTTCAGGCCTGACATGCGTTCTACTCATAGACTGTATAATGAGTGGACGTAATGACGTTCGGCTCAAACTGAAGCCTCCAGCAGATGCCCCGCCCCCTGGTGTCTGGCTGCAGTATAGGTCATAAGCCCCGCCTCCCCATGTATTCCAGATATGAGCCGGGAAAACTTAAAAAAATCACGATACCTCGTAGAAACGTTTCTCTCATCCTTACGCTAAGGTAGTATGATGATGTCATCTGGCTGCATGGTGTTCAGGTGTTTTTTTTTCTGAGAAGTTAGTTTCTCATTAGTTATTGGACGTTAAAAACCGCGATATAAGTTTTGTTTTACGATAGTTGACAGCTGCCATTCGTGAGTAGTTTTTATCGGGGATATAAGAAACTTCGGGAAAGAGCCAAAAGGAGACTAAACCTTCTGAAGAAGAAGAAATAAATATTTTTATTTCTCTTTTTTACTTGGCTCCACCGGAAATTCTCTACTGCGCAGACTCTGGCTGCACAATGGCGGCTAGAGAAACAGGGTTTTTTGGCTTCAAAAATGCAGAACGGTGACAGGCGGAAGCACGCTGTCCATTCTATATACAGTCAATGGTTCTACTGCGTTTTCAGTCCCTCATTGTATCCGTGTAGATGCAGATTTTTTCATTGCGTTTTTCTGCGTGAAGCGCTGTGAAACTTCGTGTAAACGGGGCCTCACTTTGATAAGATTTCACTCAGCTCCATCTAAATCTGTTTGAGGCTAAAACACTTTGTTGAGTAAAATGAATTCACTGCACTTATGACAGCAGCCTTGAGCTGTAAAAGGTTTAAAATAAATGTATTCATGTGGATCAGAAACACCAAAACCTACCCTGAGTGTATGAAACATATTTATGGTAACTTCTCCTCTGGAGGTCTTTATAACGGCCCAGCCCTTCACCAATAAAGTCACAGGTCAGCAGGTTTAGCTTGGCCTTCTCATGGCACAAATGTCTTATTTACTTCTTTCATTTGCTCAGCCTGGCTCTCCTCTGCAGCGGTCAGAGCCCTGAGTTGCTCTCTTTGACTCGCTGCCTGACGTGATGTGTGGCTCTCTGTGTTTACTGGCAGACACTGTGACATCAAGAAAACAGCGTTTTGGTGAGACTTAAGCCAACAGTTACCTTCTCTCAGCAGGAATGTGTGTGTACTGTACACGTACAGTGTGTGTCTGTCCACCTCAGGCACTAAAATCTTAAAATGAGCTCCTTACATGTTCTCCATTTTCAGAGGAACCAAAATAGCACCAAAAGTTCACATTACATTCAATTCACCCAGGAGTTTAACATCAGTGTAAATAGGCACAACTAGGAATGCCCCTAATCAGCATTTTATTTCATCCCTGGTGCCAATTCAATTGTTTTAGTATATAATATCCGCTGACTCCATACTTTTAGAGATAAACTTTAATGAGGAGGGAAAGAAGTAGAGCTGCACACTTTTTTGTTTTGTGTTCCAACAATGATGAATAGTGAAAAGTAAGAGTTAAAACAAGTCCAGAGCTTCTTTATATTATTTGACTTAGTCCAACTCGTTTTGACGTCAATGTTATCTGATCTATTTTCCATACCCTCCTGCATGAGGCCCCTGAACTTGTGTGCATGTATTACAGAACTCTTATATCCGAGTTGGCCTTGACTGTAACTCTCATGAGGTTGTGCAAACTCAAATATTTGACACTAATGTGACTATCCGATGTTTTTTTCCTTTTATGTAATGTTTATTTTGCCCCAAACCTATAACTTAAGCCCACCTAAATCATCTCAAAATGTAAAAAAAAGGAATTAACCCAGTGAGCTGTGAGGCTCAGCAAAAACAAGGGACAAACAACCGTTGTGAAACTAATGACATCATGTTCAAATCAGCGTCTATGTTGTCACCAATGACTGTATATAGAATGGACAGCGTGCTTCCGCTGTCACCGTTCTACGTTTTTGAAGCCAAAAAAACCCGTTTCTCTAGCCGCCATTGTGCAGCCAGAGTCTGCGCAGTAGAGAATTTCTGGTGGAGCCAAGTAAAAAAGAAAAATAAAAATATTTATTTCTTCTTCTTCAGAAGGTTTAGTCTCCTTTTGGCTCTTTCCTGAAGTTTCTTATATCTCCGATAAAAAACTACTCACGAACGGCAGCTGTCAACTATCGTAAAACAAAACTTATATCGCAGTTTTTAACGTCCAATAACTAATGAGAAACTAACTTCTCAGGAAAAAAAACACCTGAACACCATGCAGCCAGATGACATCATCATACTACCTTAGCGTAAGGATGAGAGAAATGTTTCTACCAGGTATCGTAATTTTTTAAAGTTTTCCCAGCTCATATCTGGAATACATGGGGAGGCGGGGCTTATGACCTATACTGCAGCCAGACACCAGAGGGCGGGGCATCTGCTGGAGGCTTCAGTTTGAGCCGAACGTCGTTACGTCCACTCATTATACAGTCTATGGTTGTCACAGACTGTGCTGTACAGCTGCAGTGAGGCTGGATGGAGAACCAAGTGTCTGAATGGCAGAACATACTGTAGATAACAGAGATGACTTAAACCTGAGTCTCACCATCTCCTCATAGCTTTTTGGATGCTCTCCCTCCCCGTGGATATTTATCTGTTCTTTTAGAGCAGCGTGTTGTTTGAGGATGCTTCGCTCTGAAAATATTTTGGTGTATAAATTATTCAGGTGTGGCTTTTTGACTGTGGTAACCTTGTTTGATATTTTTCCACATTGCTTACATTTAAACCACAGAGTTTCTAAGGTGAAGTCAACAGAATGTGCCATGTTTGTTTTCGCCCTTTTCAACTGTATTTCCCCAAAGAGTTACCATCACTCGATGTGCCAAGGGTACAAAAAGTAGTATGGGAGGTGGAACCTTTAGTTATCAGGCTACTCTTCTTTGGAGTCATTAACCAGTTGGTGTACTGGGGGCAGACACCCTCTCTTTTTTTGGGAGCAGACTTAAAACTTTCCTGTTTCATAAAGCTTATAGATAAAGCTGGATCAGGTATGAACCAGCTCTTGGTTACGCTGCTATAGGCTCAGACTGACACGCCAGGCTCCCGTTTCCTGCTCGTCTCTATCTGTTAGTCTAACTTAGTCTATCTGTTAATCTTTATGCACCATTATAGTAATTAACCATGGATCTCTGGGAGTCTCTGAGCTTGTCTTGTAAGTTCATCTGGATTGTTGCTGTGGATGGCCTGAAGTCGTGGACCAGCCAGACTCCAGCTGCTTTTTACAGTTTCACCACCATCGTCACTAAAATGCCAAACTACACTGTTAAAAATGACCAGGATTTCACAGTTTTTAACAGTTTTATTTTGCAGTTAAATGTTGTAATCAAAAGCTCCTGTGATATCACAAACAATACCTTTAAAAACTACTGTGACACTGGACTTTACAGCATTTAACAATTTCACAATAAAAAACTGAAATCAAAATCTTCTCTAATATCACAGCATGTTACTGTAAAATTTGAATCTGTCGAATAGACTTCTGAGAACTTTATTACTAGAAGGTACCATCAAACCTAGTGCTGAAAAAAAAATGTTACAATGATAATGATCTACCCTGAAAATAAAAGAAGGCGTACATTTTAGAGGAAAATAGTGATATACTTTGTAACAGTGGACATGAGAGCCCTCTGCATGAATCACACTGGAGACACAGGACATCGACCGGCTGTATACGACAAAGATAGCTCATGTCACCTGTGTGATACACCCTTGTGCAGCAGGCTCTAATGTCCACTGTGTGCCCTCCTCACTCACGGCAATATGACAGCTGTAAAACCAAGGTATAAAAGTGTACGCAAACAAGAAATTACTGTTATCTCACTTATCTTGCAGTTGTAAAACTACAGTTTAAAGTTATTTCATGAATAATTCCTGTATCATTACATCTGTGAAGTTACAGGAAGTTACTGTGAGAATATTTAGCAGTAAATAACTGAAGGTTACTGTGAAATCATGCAAAATTTAGCCAGTAATTTACTGTGATTTTATGCTAAAAAATTTAGCAGTGTGCAGACCTTCTGTCTGTCTGTCTGTCTGTCTCTCCCGTAGAAGTCTGTCTAACATGAGCCTGGTTCTGTCCGAGGTTTCTGCTCATTAAAGGGAAGTTTCTCTTCTCCATTGTAACTTGCTCAATGCTGAAAAGGTCTGTACTCATGGTGCATCAAGATGAGATAAAGCTTCTTATCCTTTCTCAATGTTGAGTCTCCGTCAATGAAATAACATCAACAGGTCTAGATCTTGAGAAATGGTTTGAGAAAGTGTCTCACTAAGGTTTATTGTGATTTGGTGCTATAGAAATAAATATTGGTTGACAGGTTGTTGTAACTCAGCCTGAAATGTGACTTGAATACAGAGTGGTGTTATGAAATGAAAAGTATTGTTCGTCCAGATATTTAAGAATTCAGATTACATGTTTGGTTTGGACTTAAACACATCAGCTGGTTTTTAAACAAACACAAGTTCCCGTTTACCAGTTAAGAGCCAGCAGCACAGAGCAGCAGTAGTAAGTGTAAACAGCTGATAAAGCTGGATTTCATCCGCCAACACTCTGCAGCTCATTAAACTCAGACTTTTATTTGATGTCATTTCCTGCAACACATCGCACTGAGCATGCTCACACTGCAGGCGCTTGTTAAAATAGATGAAGACATTCTGCGTTAATCCAATTTACCGCTGCTCTTCACCTTGGCAGCCTGCAGCTTCCACAAGTGAGAGAGGTTTTTGAAAGAAAGGGGAAAAGAATAACAAGCTCCTAAAGCAGAGTGATGTCTGCTGGAGCTGCTCTGGTTTCTGGCATGTTCACCTTGGTCTTCACAGGAGGATTTAACCAAAAGCAGCTGTCACAGAGAAGAGAGGAGATTTTATCGAGCCGTGTCCTACATGTGGCTTTGAAAGTGACATTGATGAATATCTGGAGACGTTTATTGCTTCATGGAAGGATTAAATGACATTCAGGAATGGAGATGGATCAGGATGATTAAACTGGAATATAGGACATGAATAAAGGATGTATCAGTGTGTTTCTTTTACCTGGAACTGTCAGATCTGAGCTGTGGGCTAGTCAAAGAAAACAGCTTAGCAACTACCTCCTGTTGATAATAGCATTGTTAGCCATTTCTAAACAATGACAACACATCACAAGTGAAGCTGTGATTGATTCGATTACTAAGAAAAAATTGAAGTGTATATTTTCATCCTTCTGAGATAAGACACAACATGTCTGCAGATCTGGGTTTGTAATAATGTCGTATTTGCTACTTATTCTGGCTATCTTTGTTCAAATGTTAGCACACAGCTTCCTGATTTAAACAAAATGAAAGTTAAGCGAAGGCTGAAGAAAAGTTACCGTCAGAGGTATGTTGTCCTGATTAAAACAAAAGTTTGAAAGAAAGTAAGAATCACTCTGAATCATTGAGCTGTTTTTCAGCTGAAATATCTCTTCAGGAACAATGATTACTTTGAAAACTGCTGTGACAATGTTAGTGTTGTGTTAACATTGGTTGTTTTGGTATTAGCTGTGGATACTGAAGTCAGCGCTAGCCGCGTTCAGCTACTGCTCAATGAATGTAAACCAGGGGAGTCCAAACTTTTTTCCAAAAGGGCCGTATTGCTTACTGTGGACATGACCAAGGGCCAACGGCGTCCACAGACACATTTCTTTACAGTGAAAGAAACAAATGAGTGCTTCATTTGAAAACTATTTCATTTTGACAGTTTCTGTAAACAACACATAAACAGCCAAACAAAAAACTGTCTCCAAGTGTAGTCAAACATGCAAGTGTTATTATTGCAGACCTGTGAGATGAACCCAAACCTGGGAAAAATGTAGTTTTTTTATGGCAGGATCAGGATCAGGATCTGGGATTTATGACGTTGGTTTAAAAGACAGTTATAAGACCATTTTC
This sequence comes from Thalassoma bifasciatum, assembly GCA_008086565.1. NCBI lineage: Eukaryota > Metazoa > Chordata > Actinopteri > Labriformes > Labridae > Thalassoma > Thalassoma bifasciatum. Next base: position 84,835 of record RPOG01001856.1, read on the forward strand.
AACCCCAAATATTTCTGATCCTGCAATCTGAACCATTTTATGCATCAACTTTTGTCTTTTTTTCACCACTTAATAACTTTACTTCAGTCTTTTGTCCTTGTGTGTGTTTTTTTTTTTTTAATGAAGTGGCCAATGCACAATCCAAATTTCTGAGAGATGTTACCAATTATATATATATATATATATATATATATATTTTTTTTTTTTTTTTCAAGCATCTGACAGAAACTGTAAATGTATATAATTAGAACATGTTTAATTTAAGTTACAAAATAATACATATTAAAATGAAAGCTAGGGGCCGCCGATGTTCAGTACTACTGGTAGTTGTTAACTTTTATACTTTAAAACCTCAAAATATTGTTCTAGCTGTTGTTTCGTTTTGTGTCTTTTTACTTCAGACAACCAAAATGTTGTAATTGGGGCAATTTTGTTTGTATTTTTGTTGTTTTTTGATTTTTTGAATATTTGCTAGTTAAAAGAGTAATACCTTATTTGAAAAGTGTGAAATTGTGTTATAACTTATATTTACACATGCTTACTTTGTATTAATATGCAATAATAATAATAATAATAATAATAATATTAATAATAATTGTTATCATTATTATTATTATTATTATTATTGTTATTATTATTATAAAAACAAATTTAAAAGCGCCTTTCTGGACACCCAAGGTCACTGTACAGATGATTAAAACAGGGCAATAAAATACAAATAGGAAAAAAAAAAAAAAAAAAAAAAAAAAAAAAAAAAAAAAAAAAAAAAAAAAAAAAAAAAAAAAAAAGGACCATGAGAAGCAGCTAAAAGCATATAAGTGAAAATAAGTGAAAACCTTGTTCTTTAAATTTCCTGATTGTTTAATTATTTTTTTGAGTTGATCATTTAATTGGGGTTTTATTTTCATGTCGATAAAATGTAATTTCTGCCTTTTTATTTATACGTCATTTTTTATCCTCTGGCATCGAAAATGGTATCGAGTATCAAATATTTTCCTGAGTGTCGTTACTGAGTTTGAATTTCAGTATCGTGACAACCTTAGTCAGAACTGGGGGTTCATCTTTATGCGAACAGGTAAAATAAAACACTGTGGGTGCTCCACCAATCAGAGACCAGAGCTGTTTCCCAGAGTAAATTTCTTCCTTAGATCTGAGGGTTGATAAAGTTCATGTATAAAAAGTCTGTGGTTTATTAATCCCTTCCCCATGGGTGCACAGTAGACAAATATCTTCTCCTGTTACTGCTTGTTGTGAGAAAGCTACCGCTGTGATCTGTACGTGTGTATTTCTCTTACAGACATCACTTTTCATCAGATGTCGCTGTGAAGATACAGAGACTTCCTGCAGCCTGACACTGCCAGCACAAAGTCATAAATCCTCCTCTGCTACTGCTTCAATTCAGCAAAGATGGCTGACCTTTTGCTCACTGGAAATAAGAACATCAAAGCAGCTGTATCTGACATGAAGAATTTCCCAACAATAAAAACATCAGTGGGATTAGAGGAGATTTATATATCTGCCACTTACTCCGACCAACAGATACTTTTCTGGAGGCTGAACAGAGGAGACAGGATTAAAAGAGCCTGAATCAAAAGAGGTCACAGTGAAATAGACATATACATGGTTATCTCCGCATCATGTTAACAATTAGTTTTGCTACACAGTTTCCTACATGAAGGCTGAGCTTTTCCAATAAAATCAAACAAATCAGACATTTCCTGTCTCATGCTGTTTTGTAAGTCTTTGGCAGACCAGACATAGATAAGCTCAATGTAAATGTCATCATCAGATTATCTGATCCTGGGCCCCATGAAAGGAGGTACATCGAACATTTCCAACCTACTGTTTGGGTACAATGACAGAAATAACTAGTGCGATCAGTTGATTTAATCTGTTTTTTTGTAAGATATTCTATGTCGACCAATATAATCTAAAACATGAAGTACATGATATTTTCAAAAGGGCAGCCAGTAGAAGCATATGTTTGTGCAGCTTTAGGGTGTTTCCACACTGTCAGCTGTTTTTCTATCTTCAGATTCAGATGGAAAAGTAAAATATTGTTGGATTTTTCCTTAGGTCATTTTGTGTCCATACCACTAGAATGTAAAGCTGAACAGATCACAACCCAAGCACCCCTTACCTGTGTAGTTTTCTTAAAGAGCAAGGACACAGTAAAGACATAAAGAATTTATTATCTTTTACTGGTCTTCCTAAAAGAAACATCTCTAGTTTACAACTACTACAAAACTCAGCAGCTCGTGTGCTGACGAAGACCAGAAGGCGGGAGCATATTACACCGGTTTTAAAATCACTGCATTGGCTCCCTGTGTGTTTTAGGATCGATTTTAAGGTCCTTTTAATGGTTTTTAAGTGTCTTAGGGGTCTTGGGCCTTCTTATCTCTCAGAGTTGCTTTTACTATATGAGCCTTCGCGGACCCTGAGATCCTCCGGCACTGGTCTTTTAAAAACACCCATTGTTAAAACTTGTACCTTCGGTGAGGCATCTTTTCAATACTATGGCCCCCGTCTGTGGAACAGCCTGCCGGAGGACCTGAGGGCCGCAGAGAACGTTCATATTTTTAAAGGCAAGCTCAAGACCCACTTATTTAATTTAGCTTTCAATTAAGGTTTTATTTATTTATTCATTCATTTTATTTGTTTATTTATTTATGTTATTTTAATTTTATTTATTTATATTTATTCATTCTCTGATCTTAGCCTTCTTTTACATATTTATCTTCTTAGTTTATCGGGCCGGCTTTTTAATATTTAAAGGACTTTGTGCTACATCTTATTGTATGAAAAGTGCGACATAAATAAAGTTTGATTTGATTTGATTTGAAATGAAATTGTTTCTTTTAGACACTTAAAATGTCAAAAAAATAAAGTATAAACTAGCTCCGTGCTAGTGATAGTGCCGGTGCTTAGTTGGTTCTAATCTGTTCTTACCAAGGACTGGTTTGGTTTTCCATTTGCAAGTAGCCAAATTGCACGTCATTGCATCACCGTAAAACGTCAGTTCATCACTGCATACGTAGCCATTTCAGTGTTTCTATCGTTTACAGCCTTTGGCGTGGTTGGGGCTGCTGGGAGCTGGGGGAAACACTAATGACAGTGTTGTAATCGTCATATACATATATGGGCCTGGGAGCGCCATAAAGAAGTGGTGATTTTTTTTTCTGTTTCTTGTGGTGGTTGTGACATTATTTTTCCTGACTGTGGAACCTTCACATCCCTGACTCAGATTGTGCTCGTTTCCGTGTGTGTGCGCTCATGTGCGTGTCTGAGTGCATCGGAGCGGAACTCTGCCGTGCCAGACACAGAGCAGAGGAGAGCTGTGAACATGAGGCAGAAATGGTCCTGTCATATAAATGAAAATAATTACATTTACTTCTTAGTCTGTTAAATAAAAAAACAAGGTTAAGACCTGATCTAAGAGAGGTAATGCACTGCTGCTTCAAGTTCACCAATATTTCAAGTTTTGAATGAGGAAATGCCAACAAAACAACAACCCGCTCGGCAGCTTTTCTTTTATAAATGGCTGATTTTCACAGCTGATTGTTGGTCATAGTGACTCCGCCCCCAGCCCCTGACGGAGTTGGTGCTTTGCTCTGGCCTAGCAAAGAGTTAATGCTTGCTAAACACCAGTTTTTTGCACCTGAAGCCAGTTCTTTGTCAGTGGAAACACAAAGAACTGGGGCTAATTCAGGCCCCGGCCTGGAACTCACACTAGCACCAGTTTGTCTCAGTCGCAGTCAGAAACTATTCATTCATTGCCCATTAATACCAGGTATTGTAACAAGGGACACTGAGGAAATCGGGAACTGAAAGTGTTAAAGAGTCCACACCTAAAGAAAGCTGTTTGCAGTAAATCATTCTTTACATTGCTGTCAGACAGGACTGACCTGATCACCCTCGTATAACGTCTGCAGTGGACTCCTCCTCGACTTGTGCCCGCCGCTCCGCTCACCCAGCGGCTCTGAGGCTGAGGAAAAACAGAACACGTCAGGAAATCTGAGGGAAGAACTTTAGGGAGCAAATGTGCGCTGAGTTAAGACAATAATCAGATCAGGGAAATATCAAATAACAGCTCTCAGGGAACAATCCTATAAAACTCTGCAGCAGTCCCCTGGGAGGTAGAGCAGGGAGAAGAATGGGGGGAAAGGCTACATGATTTTTGAAACTTAATGCAGTGGAAAATGAAAGTTTGAAGGGATTGTTATTGCCAAAGTTCTATTTGTAGGGTATAAGTTTTTAAATGTGACAGCCCAAACCTCTTAATGTGTCGCCCCATCCTAGATGTCAAAAGTAAGACTGCTGCCAGACTAACAACTTTTTTCTTTTTTTTCTACATAAGAAGTCAGCCTCTGTCTCTGTGGTAACTGCTTTTATAAGTCTTATAAGTGTTTGGTTTAATCTGACTTGTATGAGGTTTATTTCTTTCTGTAATAAATAAAGGTGAGTTTGTTGTCATATGATCATGCTGCAGACAATAAAGACAGCAAAATGCCTGTTGTATAACACTGTCTGAAACACTGTGTGCGTTATTGTGTGTCTACACTTTAATATTAAACAGGTTTCTGTTTGTAAATGTATACAGATGGAGGTACAGCTGAGGCTCATTAGCTAATCTGTGTCAGCAGCGTGTAACTGGATCTAAAGCTTTAAAGTGCTGAGTCATGGAGACAGGGAGAAAGAGAGAAAAGGAGATGGTTTCAGTACCAAGACAACACAACGCCAGGATCTGTGCTACTGTATCAAAGATGGTCAAAGAGAGACAGAACGACTACAGACAGAGCAAAAATGAAGTTATTGGAGTTGACCTCAAACCTCTTCTTTAATATCATTACCTTAAATGGCATCAGGCTGGAATCATATAGAGAGTCATGAATGTATGAGTTGTATTCAATCCAGATTCTTCCTCAAGCGACCACGTATGATGAATTTCAAGCTTTCTTTGACCTTTGCATCATTTTGTGAATCACACACAGCATTCTCAAACTGAAAAACTACTCCATGCATGTTACTTCCGTGTTGAATCATTGAACTTTAACTTTATTTTAGTTTGCGCCTAATGTCATCTTGCAACTTTCCTTTTTGATGAAGCTTATAGTTAAGGCTGGATTAGAATTTTGAACAAGGTTCCACTTATTAAAAGTTAACTTTACGTCTCTTTAAAGGAGAGATCAGTTAACAAAATCCATGGTTCAGATCTTATCATGATTTTTGGTCATGGTTCTTGTTTTGGTGTGCAGTCATTGTTTTTAACACCCAAGTTTACCATATATCCCCCTAAACAACTCATAACATTTATTTCAATCAATCATGTCACATGAAAATAATGTAAAACCCAATGACTGTATATAGAATGGACAGCGTGCTTCCGCCTGTCACCGTTCTACGATTTTGAAGCCAAAAAACCCCGTTTCTCTAGCCGCCATTGTGCAGCCAGAGTCTGCGCAGTAGAGAATTTCCGGTGGAGCAGAGTAAAAAAGAGAAATAAAAATATTTATTTCTTCTTCTTCAGAAGGTTTAGTCTCCTTTTGGCTCTTTCCTGAAGTTTCTTATATCCCTGATAAAAACTACTCACGAACGGCATCTGTCAACTATCGTAAAACGAAACTTATATCGCCATTTTTAACGTCCAATAACTAATGAGAAACCAACCTCTCAGGAAAAAAAACACCTGAACACCATGCAGCCAAATGACATCATCATACCACCTTAGTGTAAGGATGAGAGAAACGTTTCTACCAGGTATCGTAATTTTTTAAAGTTTTCCCGGCTCATATCTGGAATACATGGGGAGGCGGGGCTTATGACCTATACTGCAGCCAGACACCAGGGGGCGGGGCATATGACCTATACTGCAGCCAGACACCAGGGGGCGGGGCTTATGACCTATACTGCAGCCAGACACCAGGGGGCGGGGCATCTGCTGGAGGCTTCAGTTTGAGCCGAAAGACGTTACGTCCACTCATTATACAGTCCATGGTAAAACCTGCAAGGATGAGGCTTTTTGATACATCATAAAAGCTGGGTGAGACATTGTTAACATGCAATCTCCTCAGGAGGAGAAGTCACTACCAACTGTCCCAGAAGTCTCTAAAAATCTTTACATGACACCATCACCTAATTTGCATAACACTCATTTGCATATAAATGTCATGTGGAAGCAAGGGATTTGTGAGAGAAACGGAGAGGGGGTAAAGAATAAGAACTAGAAATGAACTTTATTTTGTTGAGAACTGTTGTATTTTTAATGTCGAAATAAATAACCCTCCTTTGTCAGGCTTGGGGCCAGAAAAAGTGACTAACAGAGACTCGCATGTGCACAGTTCACTTGCACACAGTCCCTTATTTGGGCTGCAGCTGAGCAGTGGTCCATATGACCTTTTTTACTACTGCTTTATTATGTTGCTTATGTGCTGAGGTGTTTTTTTTTTTAACCTAAACCCTGTGCCTCCGACAACAGCCTAGTCTGGTAATATGCTTTTTCCCCCCCTCTTCCTTCCTCTTGTTTCTCCTTTTCTAATCTAACAAACCAAGGCGCTGCACACGCTGGCTGTCCCAACAGTTCTACCGCTCCTGTCCAAACTGAAATGTTGTTGCTCTGAAACATGTGCAATGACAATTAAAGCATCTTGTATCTTGTATATGATACAGTTACAGTTTGAAAAAGTATATTACAAAAGCAAATAAACAGACAAATATGTGGAAATTGTGACAAAATGAAGAGAAGGTATTGAAGTTTCCCAACTAATTTAAGTCGAGAACTAATTTAATAGGAGAATCATTTTGTAGGAGATCGCTGAAAGGGTTGTCTTACACTATCAATGTTTTTCTCAGATGCTTTTTCTCGTCCACTCTTCCCTTTATTCAGCACTGTCCTTGTCTCCATAAACTTATTTTATTATCACAAATTGGCAAATGTTGATGGTGGAGATTTCCATATTTAGTCATGTAGTTTTGCTGAGTCTGTGTGTTTGTTCCAAAAAAATATGACACACATTAAGCTTTTCCTGATGAGTAGACATTTTTTAGGAATTCATTGGACAGAAACTATTTTATCAGCATGATACACCTCAAATACACAGATACAATATGATAACAAATTTTGATAACTACTGAATACAATTAAGGACATAGCAGAACTGCTCTGATTATCAAACCCGTTTAGATAACATCTGTCATGAATTGGCGCTGCACATATCAGAAGTGGAAGAAAATGCAGTGAGAAGGACATAACTACAATAAGAAAAGGTGTTTACTTCCTGTTTCTGATGTGAGAGTGCCCATGCCAAGCTTTAACTCTCAACTTCAGCTGTTGTAACAGTGTAACCATGAAAAGTATGCAAAGCTATTTCTCTCAGCTGCTGCATCTTTTTCAAGTGATTTAAGCAAACAGACCAGAGTCTACAGCAGAGGAGCATGTAGCTCGTGTGTGCCTGAGACTGACACTGTTGTTTCATTTAAAGCTTTTTCTGCAGAATGGAACAGAGGAAGACATGATTTGTGGTTCCTTTATGATGGAGGGATATGAATAGAGCTCAATGTTTGGGGAGCGCTGTGTACACAGGGCGTCATCTTCTGTTGGGAAAGACTGAGAAAAGAAAAAAAAGAAGAGATGAAACCTTTCCTCTGCTTCCCAGCCTCAGTGAGAGCACAAATTAAGTCCTCTCCTCTCTCATCCACCCTGATGTGTTTAAAGTGCTCCGACAGAAAGCTCACACTGCTCGTTCTGTTTGTTCCAGTGTGTTACATGCAGACCGGAGCAGAGAGCTGCTTGTCCACTGCTGCTACTGTCACTGGGAGCTGTGGGAGGGGCTTAGCCTATTCTCACATTCTGAACTCGGGCTGGAAAATTAATCGCAAATTAGATTAAATCGCAATATCTCTTGCTGCAATATTCTAATCGCAGACAGTGCAATATTTCCTTAACCTCAAATGTGTCAGAATAACAGATACAATTTTTTTGCAATACATGCTCTGTACTGGTGTTACTCAACCAAAGAGCAAAATTGTTGAAAACTGCCATTGCAAGAGTGATAATCTATGTGACTGAAAGTGGCAAAAACAGCACAAGCAGCAATGAAAACAAATTAAGGAGGCAAAATGGCTAAAAAACAGCAAAAATTGTGAGAAAACTTGGAAATTGTCAAAAAGAAGCAAAAGTGGTCAAAAAGGGAAAAAAAGAGTGAAAAGTGACTAAAATGGGCAAATGAAGTCATGAGTCAACAAAAATATATTAGTTTCTTAGAAATAAATATTAAATTTTGTTTAAAATACTCTTTTTTCATTGATCTTATGTCATATTTTAATTTTCTGAGACTTTATTTTCTGTTTTCATCATCTGTAAGCCATAATCATCAACATTTCAAGAAATAAAGGCTTGAAAGAATTCTCTATCAACCATGAGTCAACAAAATACCTGTTTTTTTTACTTTCAGAAATTAGTGACCAAAAATATTGAACTTTATTATGCATTTCTAATTTTTTTTTTTTTTTTTGAGATGTACCCTTTTAAGCAAACAGAGTTCCTTTTTGAAATTTTTTAGCACAAAAATTTAATTTTTCCTTTGTATTAAAGATGATATTTATCACTTGTTTGTTTCACAAATCACAACTGCAATATAAGAAAAAAAATCATTGTAATTAGATTATTTCTAAAAAACGTTCGGCACTGGTGTGAACCAACGTCTCATACAGATCCCTTTCTTGGTTGGATGCTGTTTGTGAACAGAGAAACAAAACCTACCAAAAATTTCTGCATTCTTCACTTTTAGGTTAAACTCAACAGTCATAGACAACATGGAAAACAGTGCACAAAAGAGGACATGACCTGTCTTCAAAAAGTAAAAGAATTCACTGCTAGCACAGCCCATATGTTGTATTAACCCATCTCAGCTGTAAGTTAAATTCTTCCATTGTGGAGGCCCAGCAAACCAAACCAGACCCAAAGCCAGCTCAGGCCCATCCAGAGGAAGGAGCAGTCCTGTTTGAGTTCACCCCATCTGTGAGGAAAACTCTCAGGCATTCCTCCTGGCCTGGCAGCTCTGAGGGATCAGGGAAATGCAAAATATAGAAAGGCTGATGTGTGTTCCTCCTGTCTGGGCCATAAACGGAGCTCTGTGTTTACGTCCCACTGGGAAAAGTGGGGCCCCCTCCCCCCTCCTTGGCCTCTCCTGCCAAAGAGCAGCTTTACTGAGAGACACACTGTACGAGCGAGGCCCTGATCTTTGTGGGCCACAAAAATGGTGTCAGAGCAAAGTCAGACAAATGTGTGAGCCAGAACCTTTAATCATTGAGTCTTTAAAAAAACATGAACATTTTTGGTGCAAATATTGTCTGATCAGACAAATCTGTTGTTGGTCTGATGCTCTTGTCAGACTTAAGTTTGCAGATTTACATCTCTCTACAAACAAACAGATGTGTAATGTTGTGAAGGCGTTTCCTGTGTCTTTGACATAACAAAATGTAACCTCACACATACCACCACAGTTTTTTTAATTTACAAACAAGAATACACCACAAACAAGTCCCCATCTGAAAAAACAACACCTGTTTTGATGAAATAAATATCAAACAACACTATGTGTAACTTTTTTCTGGGTGAATGTACACTGCCTGGCCAAAAAACAAAACACCACCAAAAAAAGTCACGTACTCTAGTATTTTGTTGGACCAGCTTTAGCTTTGATTACAGCACGCATTTGTTGTGGCATTATTTTGTTAAGATTCTGTACTCCTGAACTCTGGGGTTCCTCAGGGTTTGATTCCTGAGCCACTACATTTTGCAAGCTTCCTCCGAGTTGAGCCGTAAAAAAAATGTTGTTTTTTTGTAATGAAAACAACTTTCATAATCACCTTCATAGACCTTTAATCGATGACTCGGTGTATATGGATTTTTGTTATACTCTTGGATTTCCCCATAATAGCCAGTAATAGTATGAGTATTTCATGGTATGTGGTTTGAATTTTTTCTCTTGCCTATTATATTGAAGATTCATGGTAATAGAAGCGTGTGTTAGATGCCAAAAGTTTGCATCAATTTTTGTCTGTGATTGGAACATTGTTGAGCGAGTGTTCCCAATAGGGCTGAACGATTTATCCTTTTCTGATCGAAATCGCAATTCCAGACATGATCATGTGATCGCCAAAGCTGTGATGTTTTTTGCTCCTGACTGAACCAGGATCTGTTGTGTCAGCTGTTTTACGCACATGTGTGTTCAGTATAAAACTGTTGGGAAGGATCCTTTTGTCCTTAGGATTGTTGAATTATGTTTTTTTCTTGTCCCTAGTTTTTTTTTTATTGTTTTGTATTTCATTTATCTTTTTTAAGTCAAGCATATTTTGCACTAAATTTTTTTAAAAGTTAAGAGCCTAAGCTGGCTCCTTCTGTGCCCCAATTGTTATAACTAAAAATACAATTGAAAAGTCTGGTTTAAAAATAGCAAGAACTGTATTTAAAAGTCAGACTCAGTGTTAGACTCAGGGTTTTGAAAAAGTCAAATTTTGACTATTTATCTCAAAATCCTCTATTTTTTCCTCGAAATTTCCTGTTATCTAATAAAATTTTCTTTAGTTCTCATAATTTTGATTTAATACTTTGAATTTTGACTTTTCATACCAAAATTTCAACTTTTTATCTCAAATGTTGCCCTGATTTCAAAAAGTTGATGTTTTCGGTCAAAAATATGACTTTTTATCTTAGACTTTTCTCTTGATCTTAAAAGGTCTCAAAGTTTAGACTTTCTTTACATAATGTTTAATTGATTTCTTTAAATTTGGATTTTTTTTTTTTATCTCAAAATTTTGACTTTTTGTCTTAGAATTTTGTCTTTATTTCTAAAAAGTTCCACTTCCACACTCATCTCAAAATATTGACCTTTTATCTAAAAGCTAGAGATAATTCTTACCTTTAGTTTACATTCTTGCATTAGTGTAAAAGCTTTTGATGTTTCGATAGTTTGTAAATGTCACCGTACATTGTGAAAAACTTCACTGAAGCTTGATTTGAAGAAAATCGTGAATGGAATTGAAATCGCAATATCTGCCAGAAAAATCCCAATCAGATTTATTTTTCTAAAATTGTTCAGCCCTAGTTTCCAAGCAAAAGCATAAATATCTGGAATAATGCTGTAAAACTTGTCTTCTCTTCGAACCATTTGAATTTTCTTGCTCGCCCAAATGATTGAGGAGTTTCTCTGATTGGTTTTGATGAGTTCTAGGAACTGGATGAGATGATCAAATTTATTTTAGACACAAAGATCCTGAAAGACAAATATTGTGCTGAGCTTGAACTCAGAACTACAAAGAAAAAAACCCAAGGCTCAAATATTTGTATTCAGACCTGAGCAGTGACAGTCACACTGAGGCAAGAAAAACATCAATTCATCACTTCAAAGAATGTTTTCTGAGATTTGGGATTAAGTGAAATACACCTAGGTCCAACAGGACGTACTACGATGAGCTTTGTGACTGCGCTTTCCAAGAGAACAGTCTGAAAACTTCAGCAGCTGCAGCCAGAGTCTTATCAAGGTCGTAGAGAAGAGAGATAGAGATCAGAGAGTAATTACAGAGCACCTTCCTCCTTTTCTAAAGCCCTTGGGCTGACTTCTACTATCATTAAGATCAGATTATAAGTGCTGCTGCTTCTCTAATTGAATCAATCTCAGACAAATGTCCAATCTCATTAATGAATATTCGCACAGGAATAAAACTTAGATCTTTTCCTGCAGATATCTTAAACATGCCCTGAGTCAATTATTTGATTCGTGGTTTTTCAATTCTGCAACAATTTTATCTACTTTTCTCTGACACTTCTTTTTAAACTTTGAATTTCCCCAATGATTGAATCTTGCTGTGATAACAAAACTGCTGTACCCTGCCAAGGCTCTCATAGCAGATGGCCATTCTGGAAAAAAAAAAAGGAAAAAAAAAAAAAAAGAGTTCCTGAATAATTGCTGAATAATGAGTTTGTGAAAACACAGCTGGCCGGAGGGGAAAGGTTGGAACAGCAGGGGTCACCCTGAGCTGTTATAAGAAAACCCTGATGGCTCAGGATCTGAAAGTATGGTGCCCAATGAAGCTCAGATCACATGCTGCTCATCTGTGAAGACTTCTACATTTCATGAACTTATAACCACCAGTCTTTGTGAGACTTTGGGACATTCTAGATTTGATGATTACACTGAGGCCCCGTTTACTCAGAAGCAGCATTTTCGCTAACAGAAAACACAAACTTTTGAAAAAGCCCTCAAGAATGGAATTTTCCTGAAACCCTACTTACACTGTCGCCATATAAGTAGCAAGCTGGTGTTTTCAATGGAATCACTGACGTCACTCTCAGCTATGCACATGTGCAGTAAACCTCCACTGTGCAATGCATGAACTAAACAACAACACCAACAGCGACCTCCCATTTCGTTCTTCTGCTGCTGAATCTACCGACTACCTTCTACCAAAACGTGCATTTATTGCACTATTTCTGCGATTACAGAAGAAGTTTTTAATATAAACTCGCCATCTTCAGGCCTGACATGCGTACTACAGCAGTTTAAGTCCTTCAGCGTATCCATGTAGGCGCAGATTTTTTTTCATTGCATTTTCATACGTTTCAGGGTGAAACGCTGGGTCGTCTGGGAAATTTGATTAGTTGGTTTTCAATTCTACAACAGTTTTATCTACATTTCTCTGATACTTCTTTTTAAACTTTGAATTTCCCCAATGATTGAATCTTGCTGTGATAATAAAACTGCTGTACCCTGCCAAGGCTCTCATAGCAGATGGCCATACTGGGGAAAAAAAAAAGAGTTCCTGAATAATTGTGTGGAAAACGGAGCCTGAGGTTCTGTCATCTTTCGGAAATAAGCTTACTTGTCTTGAAAACATAACAGGAAGAGCAATCAAGTAATCTACTGACCGTTTATTCATTGACAAAGATGTTAACTTTCAGAACAGTTGATCCACTTCATAGACTGTATAATGAGTGGACGTAACGACGTTCGGCTCAAACTGAAGCCTCCAGCAGATGCCCCGCCCCCTGGTGTCTGGCTGCAGTATAGGTCATAAACCCCGCCTCCCCATGTATTCCAGATATGAGCCGGGAAAACTTTAAAAAATTACGATACCTGGTAGAAACGTTTTCTCTCATCCTTACGCTAAGGTAGTATGACGATGTCATCTGGCTGCATGGTGTTCAGGTGTTTTTTTTCTGAGAAGTTAGTTTCTCATTAGTTATTGGATGTTAAAAATCGCGATATAAGTTTCGTTTTACGATAGTTGACAGCTGCCGTTCGTGAGTAGTTTTTACCGGGGATATAAGAAACTTCGGGAAAGAGCCAAAAGGAGACTCAACCTGAAGAGGAAGAAGAAATAAATATTTTTATTTCTCTTTTTTACTTGGCTCCACCAGAAATTCTCTTCTGCGCAGACTCTGGCTGCACAATAGCGGCTAGAGAAACAGGGTTTTTGGCTTCAAAATCGTAGAACGGTGACAGGACGAAGCACGCTGTCCATTCTATAAACAGTCATTGATCCACTTACTCTGTACAAAATCAATGACACAAAAAATCAATCTGAAAGCAAATAAATCCAGTTTAAAAACCTAAAAATCAATCTCAGATCATGTTTTTCAAATTCACTTTCTAGTGGCATAAATCTTGGGACAGGTCCACCTGCAGACCTCCACTTTCAGCTAACTTAACGGCTCTTCCACCCTAAACCTGAAGGCACCTCCAGTGTAGGACAGATATGACATAAATCTAATCCTCTATTGCAGTCTCAGGCATCTGATTGGCTCCTCCACCTCCAGCTACTCCTCTTATATTGTTGGACAGAAGTGATATACTTTTATTAGCACCATATGAAAAATAACTATAAATAGAGAGCTGTAAAATAGTCATTATGAAAGTTACTTGAATGAAAATATTTTACTTTCACGTGTTGTAAATAGGGCTGAGTATTGGCGAGAACCTCACTATACAATACGCATCACGATAATGCTGTCACTCTACAATAGTATCAATCAATATTGTGATATATTGTGATATTCTACAGTTAGCTAAGAAAAAGCTTGAGATGATGTGTATGTTAATCACACATTACTCAAAATTGAAAGGACAAATTAAGTCAAAACTATTTGATTGAAAACAACTTTTCCATTTTATTGTTTTTACACAAAGTCAATTATAGTTACATAAAAACACTACTTGAAAATGTAAAGTGCATCAAGTCACTTGAACTAATGTTACAAAGAAATTATTCTTCTTTTATTCCCTTTAAAAATGTATTTAAAGCCTCCTAACCTACAGCAAAGCTCACACTGGAATTCAACACATGAGGAACAAAGTGCTTTGAGTTACTGACAGCACAACAATAAGTAAAAAAAAGTCACAATTATCTTTTCACTGTCTGATCTGAAAGACTGCACGAAAAAACTGTGCATACATAATGCATAAATGCCCTATGTCACTGAAAAATGTATTCTACTTCCAACTGAGCTACAACATGTTGTTTTTTTTTTAAATTCGATATCAAGATTTGAAAGATTGATATATCAAAGGTCAAAATATCATGATATGTTGCTGTTTTGATATTTTTTCGGAATTATTTTTAATTTTTAGACCCTGAATTTATCCTACCTCTATCCCTGTTTTACAGTCAAAGCAACAATGAAGGTAAACGCAGATGCTGATAAGACTGTCGCACAAATGAAACATTTGTGTCTCTCTTGAGGATATGAAAACGGTCAAAATCATTTCACCAAATGCAGGTGCCCACCAGTTGAAGTTGTGTTATTGATGAGGAGCATTTTATTTGTTTTTTCAATGAAACACAATTGAAGAATGAAGTAAACCATGGAAATCAAAATGCTGAAAAAACGGGAGTGTCCACCCAACAAACCATCAAAGGCAAAGCTCTCAATTTTATTTTGTAGCTTTTTACTTCATATCCTGGCTTTACCTCCTTCTGACAGAGTGGAGGTCTGTCAGCTGGACTATCCTGGACTGTCTCTGCCTATACATCTGTTTCTCTAAGTTCTAGCAGTAAAAAGTAAACTTGTTGGAGCAAATCAAAGAAAAGACTGTAGAGGGGTGAAAGACCTGGTTAGCTGATCTTACTGTTGGTCTAGATGTCAATTGCTGTAACCAGTGTTCCTGATAAATATCTACAGTACAGGCCAAAAGTTTGGACACACCCTTTCATTCAATTTGCGTTTTCTTTATTTTTATGACAGTCTAGTATGGTTTTACTGGACTGACTGACTTCATTTCTTAAAGTAATGATGGCCACTTGTTTTTCTTTAGTTAGCTGATTGGTTCCTGCTATAATATGAATTTTAACAGTTGTCCAATAGGGCTGTTGGCTGTGTATTAACTTGACTTCTGCACAACACAACTGATGGTCCCAACCCCATTGATAAAGCAAGAAATTCCACTAATTAACCCTGATAAGGCACAGGTGTGAAGAGAAAACCATTTCAGGTGACAGCCTCTTGAAGAATGCCTAGAGTATACAAAGCAGTAATTAGAGTAAAGGGTGGTTATTTTGAAGAAACTAGAATATAAAACATGTTTTCAGCTATTTCACTTATTTTTGTTACGTACATTACTTCATGTTCATTCATAGTTTTGATGCCTTCAGTGAGAATCTACAATGGAAATAGTCAAGAAAATAAAGAAAACACATTGAATGAGAAAGTGTGTCTAAACTTTTGGCCTGTACTGTATATTGCACAAAAAAGTTACTTTGAGAATGGTTCAATCAGTTTACTACACTGTAAAAATAATTAAAAAATATATATATCAAGATTTCAAATCGACTGACCCAAAAAGAAAGAGAAAACACTGATGTCAACAGCATACTGATTGTTCAGTGCGACAAAAACCCACATTATCAATATATTATTGCCAACGTTTATCAAACACTTAATGATTTCATAAAATATAACTTATTTCATCAGTACACTTGCATTACTTCTAGGAAGGTGAATTATTTCATGTTTCTGTGGTTACACCATCTAATGGGACTGGTTCTTGAGTTGGTTATAAAGCTATGTAGAATAAGGTGTTAATAAGTGCTTAATAAATACTAATCAGGAGCTAATATGCTACTAATATGCACGTTAATAAGCCCCTAGCTAATGGTCAATACATGTGCCTTAATGTAAAGTGTTACCAAAATATCATATAAAATACTATGACATTAACAGAAGTGCAAAAATCTAACCTGTAGGTTTAACAATTTTAAAGTTTATTTTTTATACTAAACCTCAAAATTTTGTCACTGTCCCAGAAATCTTTTGGGCATGTTTTCACATCTGTATCCTGTAAATGTTGCCTGTGACATTGAAATTTAAGTGTCTGGATGTTATTTACAGCAGGATAAAAAATATATCATCCTGCAACCCAGACCAGCCTTCCTCCCACTCATGTCTGGTGGTGTACAAACCAACGTATAAAGAAAATATGCACGTCCTCATGGTGGAGACACCACACAATGGGAGAGAGACCTTCTCACCCGGACACATCTTCAAGAAAATCTCAGACTTGTAAAGATGTGTGATTTTTAAAGCTCTGACTGATCATTGAACTGAACGGCTCATATCTCATATAGTGTCTTTCTGTTTGTTCCATTGTGTGGGTCTATGACAGTGCTGCAGTAAAGCCACCGTGCATCCATATAATTATCCTCATCCTAAGTCTGCAACGTGAATCCTGTGTCCGGGGAAAGAGAGGACAGGGAAAAAGACAAACAAGTCAATTTTATACTGAGTAACTCTGAGTTGGCAGTGCATTCCTTTGTTATGTGGCTGATCTCCTGCAGCTTTATATAGTGTTTGCACAAACAATATGACCTTTAGCCCAGATGGAGCATGAGCAGGAGGACAGAGGTGTTCTAAATGCAAATAACACAGACGGGCTGAATTATCTGAAACTAATTTAAATGGATTTAAAGCTGACAGGCTGCGCTGATGAAACATGAAACCCATTCTGTGTTCACGCTGACCCCAAACACCTGATCACCAAAGGCAGAGTAAGGTTAAAAGAGTCAGACTTACTGAGAGAGCTCTGAAATGTTTGATTTTTTTATAGATTTACGCCTGTGCTGTTTCAAACATTTTGTGCATGTTCTCAATGATAAACTCACAATAACAACAGTTAGATTAATAACATTAATGTTGCTAATAATGGATAGGACTCATTTCTGTCATGTTTAAATCTCAGAATTGAAGTGATCCTTTAAAAGTGACTGGTTTAAAAATGACACACAGCTCTGACGTTGTGGAAAACGAGGTAGGTCAAAGTTTAAAAGAGTTTTGGTAAAATGACAGAGGACTCTGGACTCTATTCTTCTAACTCCTAACAGCCTGTCGATGTGCCGTATCTCAGCTCACTGTAACCCACTGTTATTTTTCTGAGGGGAACAACCTGCAGTTTTGTATCAAACTGGATTCTCTGCACTGCTGATTTCAAAGGGTTCAAGGTTTCACATTACACCGAATAAACCAAAGTGAACCTTCAATCTGCGGATCATGTGATACCAGGCAAAGATCCCGGATCAATACATATGCTCAGATTTTGACAATTGATTTCTCACCATGTATGAGGCAACAGTCAAGAATTTAAACTATGAGGAGACAATCTGTGATCACAGAGACCTACACAAACAACTGAATGGATGTTGAAATGTCTGGAAAGTTAGGACTGATATATTGCAATATTGCTTATCTTTTAAAGTTTACTTCTTTGCTCTGTTTGGCTGAATTCTCCCTGACTCTCCCTGAAATATGATAACAGACAAAGTTGAACAAAGCACAGATCTGGAAGCTGCTGCTTTTAACTACACGTCATGCAATCCTAAAGCAATGACTGGGAAATTAACTCTTAAAAGGAACCCTGGCTACCAGAACGTCATTTTCCTAAATGATCAGTGTTTTTACCAGCTACATAAGAACGATAATAAATTCTCTCAAAATATCTTAGTTTGTATAAAATTTGAAAAAATATTTTCACCTGTAGGCCGCCATTGTTGTTTACGCCGCAATAACGTCTGGGTAGTGACGTCATATGGTTGCACCGGGCTCGATCTCATACAGGATCATATAAGTCCTGGAGCGGACTTCAGTGGTTTCCAGAGGAAGTTTTGTGGGTTTGTGTTGGAAAATAGTCGGCACAGCATTTGGCTTTAGTCTCCGTTTATAATGACCTACACCTGTCAGCTCTTTCATCAGCATGGGCCGGCTAAATGCAGCAAATGCTTCTGGGGAGAAGTGGCCAGAACATAGTCGCAGGTCCATCGGAAGTTGTTTACACCCACAAGCGATTTCCCACAACTTCCTTCTTTTCTTGTCTTTTGGGAAGCTGTGCAGACCATTGACTGTATATAGAATGGACAGCGTGCTTCCGCCTGAGTGGCAAGATGCAAAAACTTCGGTTTTTTGGGACAAAGAGATCGGCGGTAACACGTCGGTCTCAGACGCGTCATCTCTTAAAGGCCACCTCGGTTCATTTTTTCTCTTTATTTTTATAAATAAAGAAGAAGAAGTCTTCCAAATCAGAGGAAAACCGTCTTTCCCGAAGTTTCTTATATCCCCGATAAAAACTACTCATGAACGGCAGCTGTCAACTATCGTAAAACAAAACTTATATCACTATTTTTAACGTCCAATAACTAATGAGAAACTAACTTCTCAGAAAAAAAACACCTGAACACCATGCAGCCAAATGACATCGTCATACTACCTTAGTGTAAAGATGAGAGAAACATTTCTACGAGGTATCGTAATTTTTTTAAGTTTTCCCGGCTCATATCTGGAATACATGGGGAGGCGGGGCTTATGACCTATACTGCAGCCAGACACCA
Source organism: Thalassoma bifasciatum (assembly GCA_008086565.1). NCBI lineage: Eukaryota > Metazoa > Chordata > Actinopteri > Labriformes > Labridae > Thalassoma > Thalassoma bifasciatum. The sequence goes on from RPOG01001856.1 coordinate 103,705, forward strand.
GGGGGCGGGGCATCTGATGGAGGCTTCAGTTTGAGACGAACGTCGTTACGTCCACTCAGTCTATGGTGCAGACTAACATCAGTCTCCTTGTTTCCTTTGGACTGAAAAGTTCACCCAAAAGCAGCCACATGTGGCATTATTATGTTTTTTTCCCTCCTCAAACCTAGTGACTTACGGTGAATAGTAGTGAGTAAACGGCCAAATCCAGATGCTCGGCACCAAGCAACCAATCTACGTCATCAACCCAGAATGCATTGTGGCAGTAAAACAATGGCTACGCCCGAAGGATGGAAACTGTGTTTTAAACTGTATTTTTTTTAAAGGAAAACCAATTTGTTATGTCTTTTAACAACAAATTCTAGTTTGAGACAAACATTTAAGCATATTCATGCCTATTAGTCCTTACAGTTCCTTTTAAGTACTGCAAACCAGGGTGATGCACAAAACTCACACCAGTGCACACATTTCAGGAGTATTTAGTGTTTATAGTCATGCCGCACTAAAACAGTGGCATTTTTTTTGCAGTTATTACTGTGCAAAAACAATGATGGGTAAGCACCTTGTTCAAAACAGAGAAGTAATGATGAGTTGGAGAATGACTTTCAGACATGAGGACCTCAAAGTGGATGATGACGTGTGTCCTCTTATATTTTCCTATAACGTGATTTCTGGGATCAGATTGCAGCCAAAAGATACATTTTTTTTTTTGGAAGTGCAATATCAAGTATCCATCCAGTGCAAACATAAGATCTGATTTGGACCTAGGTGTATCCTTTACTGTGCATATCTTAATATCCATCACAGCTAATCACTGTCATCACTAACAGTGATACTGATTCACAGCAAGAAAAAGTATGTGAGCCTGTTGAATTGACCTGGATTTCTGTTTTCTTATGTTAGTTTAAGCAGACTGTGTTTGCCTGTAGTTGTGAATCTGATGAAAATCAGAACTTTCTATGACCAATTTATGAAGAAATTCAGACAATGCTGCAGGGTACTTCTTCTTGGAACTGATTATTTACAGTTTTCTTATTTTTTGTAAAGCCACCTTTGATTCCTTGAAAGGCGCTACATGGAACAAAGATATTAATATTATTATTTCTAAGCTGAAGTTTCACAGTTACAATTCAAAATCAATAACTGAGGCACAGCTGTTCACAGTTTCGAGTACGTACTGTAATTAATAAATTCATAGTGGATCAGAGAATGTTAATCCTTCATGCCTGGATCGCTCATGCAAAGTCAACAAACTCCACAGCCTCAGGCGTCAACATCTGTCTGTAATTCCCTCTTTCTAGATTCATTTTAATACATCCAAAACAAACAAGTGTCTTATGATGGCCCAACTTTGACAGGAAGCCTGGATCATGTACAGCTCAAGTCTTGTAGTCAGCTGCAGGGTATATGATTACTCAGGGGGGGGGGCAGTGACACGCTGACAATAAGTTTTCTTGCTATAATCACTTGAACCATCACTGTGCTTGTTTTTCACAGCCCAACTAGTTTTCATGGGCATCTGCTGCTTCTGCCATCCTGCCCTGATACATCACAAACATACATGACCAACAGTTCAACAACCCGATCACATTCAAAGACAGAACGCTCTCTGAAAGCTCACACTGCCTTTGTCATCAGATCATGACAGTGTGAATACCTAACAGAAAATGATGTTAGATTAAAGGCTGTGGNGGGGGGGGGGGGGGGGGGGGGGGGGGCAGTGACACGCTGACAGTAAGTTTTCTTGCTATAATCACTGAAACCATCACTGTGCTTGTTTTTCACAGCCCAACTAGTTTTCATGGGCATCTGCTGCTTCTGCCATCCTGCCCTGATACATCACAAACATACATGACCAGCAGCTCAACAATCCAATCACATTCAAAGACAGAACGCTCTCTGAAAGCTCACACTGCCTTTGTCATCAGATCATGACAGTGTGAATACCTAACAGAAAATGATGTTAGATTAAAGGCTGTGGTCTTAAACTTTTGATCAGCTGATGAACAAACTATTTATCTTAAAGGTAGGGTCTGCAGGATTTCCTTAAAAAATGGAATGTCAACTTTGACAGGAATAATCCTGCTCAATCATCATCTCTGGGCCTCGATACCAGTGTGTCAGTGTCTGCGTCTGCCTCACCAACTCCTAGACCCCCTCCTCTGCCTGTTATATTGATGTTTTGGTTAACTCGGGATGTTTCAGGGCGGACAGTAGGAGTTGTTATGGGTGGTGGCCAGCCAATCAGTGTGCCCAGTGTGCAAGTGACTTTAAGTGTTGATGATAGCGAGTGGAAGAAACTATCCTGAGCGGCTATGATAGCGGCCGTAACAGAGAAAAAATGATACAATATTTGCAGCATCCCTTATTTACCTGCAGGAAGTCACATGTAATGTTCTTGAGTTTCTCTTACACGATGCTGCAGGTGCATGCAGGGCTTTCTTCTTCAGTCTATTGTGTTTTCACAAAGCTACGACTGTTAGCCATGCTATTAGCTACCATCGGTGGCAGTGAGCATGCACAGCTGCTGACACTGAGCCACAGAGGAGGAGTGTGGATGGATGTTGCGTATAAACAAATAAACAAAACTTAACAAAAAATCCTGCATAGTTTGCCTTTAAATTGTTGTTTTCAATAATTTGCAAGTGAAAATGTTTTTGAAATACTAGTCAAAGTCAAACATTGGAAAGCCAAGCTGTTTCACCATGTTGGATAAATGCGCTCATCCCAACCTCTACAGATAAGATTCAGGTGTAAAAAAGCATTTACTATTTGTGACATTCTTTTGGAGTTATCTAATGAAGGATGCAAACAGAACCTGTTGGTAACTTTGTCAATTACTACAAAAATTGCTTATCAATTCCTGCAATTTTCAACATGTAATGTGAGTATAATTGCTAGTTTCTGATGGAACTAAGAGATTCAGCCAAGATGAAAAATGCAAAAACCAAACACTTTGTAATCCAGACGTAGCCTCATCCACTTCATCCCTTGGGTCTGAACAAGAGATTTGAAGCCTGTTTTTCTGTCTTGTGAGTGGAGCATAGAAGCAAACCAGTCAGGAGCTTCCATGGCCGGAAGTTTCTGCTTGAAATAAACTTTAGAAATGTTTTGTCCTCGCTTTTCAAATCTGGATCAGGAACCACCACGGGGGCTCATCCATGCACGGTGAAATCCTCCTGCTTAATGAAGTTTGCTTTATTCAGCTGGCAGTGTATCCACAACTTAAGTTACAACCCAGGATGTAGCGTGAGTCTGAAGGGTCCGGTTGCAGAAAAGGGCCCAGTACTGACTGACCTCTCCCTTAAAAACCCAAAGCCTCCTCACAGTATGAGCTATATGAGCTTTTTGGCCCGTGATATAGCTGGAAATGTCTGAATGAAGCCATTGTATGTGGCAGAAAGAGAGAGAGAGACCTTGGAGAGGTGGGAACTGATCTTAGAGAGGGCCACTTCCAGTCAGCTGCAAGCTCTCCCAGACTTCCCAACACAGGAGGAAACACTCCACTCATAGTTTCTTTTATGAGATTGTTGGATGAGTGAAATCAGCAGTTTTCTGGGAAATCTAAACACAGTGTGGGAGTGAAGAGAGGCTGACATGATGGGGAGGAGGTACTGGTACGACTCCTTGAAAGATAAATCTCTTAAAGATGCACTCTGCCAATGATAAATGCTGCTGTTGATTCACACATCCACTATTACCTAATATAAGACTATATAAAATGGAGTCCTAACGTCGTGTAAGATGCTTTTTTTGCGAATTAAAAAGAAATAAATTCTCCTGTCAACTCACACGTCCACACTTTTTTAGTAAAAGACCCAAAATCATGTTTTGGGTATTATAACAATTTGTTTTCATGTGCAGTATTTAAACTGTGTACATCAATGTTCATGTTCTATGTATCAGCAGATATGTGGGATATCGGCCGATATATCCGATATCAGCTTTCTGTTGTCTCCAGTATCGGTATTGGCATCAGCCCCAAGAATCCTGTATTGGCTGGGCTTTAATTTAAAGCACTCAACTATAATAACTAGAGCTGGGACGATACACTTTTCTCCCGATTCAATTCTTTATGCAATTTTTTTAAGGTGCCGATTCAATTTAACTTGCGATTCTACGATATCGCCGATTTTTGCTTCGCTTTTTTAACATCAGTGAAAAGTTTGAATGATTGCGATGTCTTTTTTTTTCATGAAAAAATGTTACGTCACATTACCAAGTAGCTAGTGGGAGAAAAGCATTTCACCCTCTGCTGGAGGAAAGCAGTAACTGTTTTTTCCAGGGCATTATAAACAGTAAAATGGAGCGTTTACATTTGAAAAATAAATCAATTTTCGACCAAAAAAAAAAAAAAAAGGATTTTAAAATTGTGAGGTAAAAAATCTCAATACTCATGTGATTGATTTTTTTCTCTCACCCCATAATAACAGTGCATGATCTTAGTATGGTTTATTATCAGGTTTGGATGCACCAATAAAAACTGTGGATTCTCTACAACCTTATAATAATAATAATAATGCATTTTATTTCAAGGCGCCTTTCACGACACCCAAGGTTGCCTTACAAAGGGTAAAAAACGCATAAAAACAAAATAAAGTTAAAAGCAGCAACATAAAATCAATAGAATAAGGGACAATATTAAAACAGCAGTTAAAAACAGTAGGTATTATGAAACAGATGAGTTTTGAGTTTTGATTTGAAGATGGGGAGGGTGGCAGCTCCTACACTCCTACAGTATATGGAATCTATTTTTCTATATATATATATATATATATTTTTTTTTTGTATGAACAAAATCAACGTGAAAACCTGTTAAGCTATTTTAAGAAAACAAAAAAAATCCTTATTTATTTATTTTTCCTTTGTTAAAGACTGTGGACCCTGCCCTTTTCTAAAAACCAGCTCAATTTCCATGATATTACTCATGACACTTATTATTTTTACTCATCATCATTGTGTATCAAGTATTGATTTGTCAATTTTCTTTAATTAGTAAGAAAATTATTTAGAGTGGGGAAAAAACTGTAGACATATATGCAAATATTTATGTCTATATTGAAGGAAGCAGATGATGTAGTCAAGTTGTGGTGCTAATGAAGAAGAGGAGCTCACCTAGCTTCAGACTGCTGTTGAAGTAGAGGAGGACCATAATGAAACATCCCAGACATAAGGCAAAAAGCGTCCTGTTGGTCCTGGAGCTCCTCATCCTGACTCTTTGGAGCTGCCCCACAACACAGTCCTTTCCTCCCTGTATTCATGCGAGAAAAGCCGGTTTATTCGGGCCTCGGTGTCTACTTTATCACCGAGGAAAGCACCGACACGGCTCGCTGACCCCCGCTAACCCGTGTCTTCCCGTACATCCTTGGGGTCTGGGTCTGGAATCCCCGGCGGTGAAGAAGAGCGGGAGAACGGGCGCAAACCAGCCGGGTAACGGACTCCACCGGTCCGCTGTGGTTCACGTAACGTCCCCGTGAGCTCGTCTGGAGAAAGTGGAGCAGGTTGAGAGACTGACGGTGGAGTCCGAGCAGAGGCCACCGCTCTGTTTGTCTAAGGGGGGGTCTCACAGACTACCCCAGCAGCGTCTTCCCAAACGGTGGGCTGTGTCTTTAACCCCTGTGTGCCCGAGCCGGTCTCTGTGCGCAGGAGTCACGCTGTCACAGTCAAGTTCATCCTCTACTGTTAAACTAACAGGAAGCTGTGTGAGTTTTCAAAGTAAATGTTTATGCCACTGTCCTCGGGTGACAAGTGAATGATACAATTAATTAAAAGCTATCACACAGCAGTCACACTTAAGACATAAAATGGCAAATATACAACAGTGATGTCCTTCATAGGTTTGTTTCTCCCCAGTGCCGTCCGTGCTCTTATTTTGAAGGCCTCGTCAATACATATCCGCTTTGTTTCTATTTATCATTGACTTTACAAAACTTCAGTGATGCCAACAGACACTAGCACAGTTCATGTAACTTCATTAAATATTTAGGCATCCTTAATCATTTGGATTTACGGGCCCTTTGGGTTAACACGTTTAATCCAAAAAAAAAAAAAAAAAGTGCATCCATTTTATTTTTTAGACCTCCCTGGTACACAATATTGTTTTTTTAATTACTTATCTATTTTTAACAATTTAGAATTTTATCTATTTATTTATTACTTGATTACTTCATTAATTTCACTTATTTATTTATATCATTCATTCCCTTTTAATAGTCTTTTATTTTCAAAATTGAATAAGCTACCTAAAGTCAAACCAATGCATCAAGTGGAAAAAAGTACGGATCAAACTTTATTAAAGGGTACAATAGTATAGAATAGAATAGAATAGAATAGAGTGGAACTTTATTGCCATTAGCACAGAAACTGGGCAGTCTAAGTGCATAGGAATTTTTGTGCATTTTTGCCCAAGTCAGCTTTGTGAAAAATTGAAAACAGATAGCAATATAAATGAGGAAGAAAGAGAGTGTAAAATACAAGAAAATAAATTTTTTAAAAAAGTTGTGGGTACAGCAAAATACAAAGAAAATACACTGTAAAAAGCCATACAGTGTTAATGCAAGCTTTTAATGTCTTTTAATTCCCTTGAGGTCATTGCACATTTATTTTTCACATTAAAGAGTTGCACTGATTTTGTTGTTAAGGTTAATATGGGTCACTTGTTTTGCACTGTGAGGAGATCAGCTGTCCATTTAGTGTGTAAGGTGTGGGATAAGGTACTTCTTATCCATAGTTGGATATCATCTTAGAACAATGAATAATATGATGTGTTTCAGCAGATTGAATACAAAAGCACAGTAATAAATGTAGAAAATGTGTGCATCCACAAGGTTGAATAAAACATTACAGACATTTTTAGGTTCCTTAGATATGACTATGACTATCCAAATATCTCACACCTAACTGTATTTAGTTATAAAGTGATATACTTAACCATAAACATTTAGCATGTGCAGCTATTTACTCCTCTTCACTCTGACTGTTGGGTTCACCCTTGGCTGAATCCTAACTCTGATAATGCTCAAGAATGACACAATAACTGACACATTTCCAAACACAATCCAAAGGTCAAAACTTAGTGACAGTTTTTTCATGATGTACTCTCGGTGCTGCTCAAATCTTGCCAGTTTATCAGCATTTTCAGTTCAGATCTTTCTTATTTTGTTCAGCCAAGCAGGGCACACATTCAACCTGAAGAGTCCAGGACAGGACGGCTGGTGTTCTAGCTTGTACAGTGCAAAGAAAGATCATGTGAAAATCTCTTGGAGAAAACTCAACTCAGTCAACTCTGTTAATTTCTGAGGAATGTTGGCATTTGCACAGTCATCAGTACATTTTAGAGACTAAGATAAACAGCACATGATGAAATGCACTAAAGCACTCTTGAGTTTATTCTCTGTGTTACATTTGACAGAGCTCAGTGGAGGTGAACCTGTGGCCCCTTCCTCAGCAGGACTAACCACTCAGGTTTTTCTTATTAGAGCAGCGGGAGCTTCCTCCTGCTGGGTTTGACCTCTGACCTTTTCTGAATTCCTTATGACCATCTCCCCAGGCATCATCGCTGGGAAAAGTCAGGATGAGTTTAAGAGCCACGCGACTGATCAAACCGCAGACCTGATGGTAAGACGGTGTGAAGCCTGTGACTGTTTACTTACGGAGAATGGAATCATGGGTAACTGGGGGCATGTAGGTGCCAGACAGGAGTTTGTGAACACAGCCTCCGATGCTGTCCAATCGGACAAAGAGAGTGTAGCAGAATCAATATTTAGCCTGAGCTCACTGATATATGACTGACACAGACATTTGTAAACAGATCCTTTAGGGCAGTGTTTCTCAACCTTGGGGTCGGGGCCCCATGTGGGGTCGCCTGAGATCTGAAAGGGGTCCACTGAAATGTCTAGATAAAATTCAACAAAATGACTGATGAAAATGTTTTCTTCAGTAATTGTTATTCTTTTAAAGATTAAAACACAACACACTAAAAAAACTGTATCCTATATGTTCAAGTATTAAATTAGCATTTTATTATTAGATATTTGAGTATTTTCAGCATTGTATTATAAAGTATATCTGTATTTTGAGTGTTTTGTTTTTAAACATTTTAGTACTTCACCATTAAGTATTTAAATATGTAGTTAGAATTTAGTTATTAAGTATTTTCAGTATTTTAGTATTAGGTATTCCAGTATTTATGGTATTTTTATTGTTAAGTACTTAAGTATTTTTGTATCCAAGCAATTTGCTTTTAATTTTTATTTTCCTGGATTCAATATTTTTGTATTTTAAGCAGTAGACTAAATTTACAGTGCAATACTGAATTTTGTGCTTTTTTGTGCCTATTTTTCGACAGTTGTTTACATTGTCTATTGTTAATTTTGTCTTTTTATTGTCTCTTGAGGATAAATAAAGTTTTTGAATTTGAAAGTTCACTGAGAATAAAGTTTACATCCTGACCAGAAAAAACAAAATAGTCCCTTTGTGAACTAATCCTGGCTACGCTGTATTTACAACAAAGTATAAATACATAGGGGGAAAAAAACCCCACTAATCTTAAGATTCAAAAAATGTCTCTGGGTCCCCAGAAATTTGGAATGTTGAGATGGGGTCACACTCCAAAAAGGTTGGGAACTACTCCATTAGGGCACTGATATACTTTCCAAGTGTGGTCACATTCCAGAAAAGCCCTACCTAGCATCAAACAAACCAAAGTGAAACACAAAATAACTGCTAAGAGACAAAGCTTTACTGTTTCTGCGGCTCTGACAAAGATCCAACTCAACATTTCTCCCAGCTGCGGAGACGCTCCACATGTGATACAAACTTTCTTCTATAAAACCTTCTATGAAGATTTATTACTATCACATTTTCTGCTGAGGAATAAGAGAACAAGAACATCATGTTCACAAAAAGATCCAGACTGCATCTCTGTTCAGTCACACAAAAAAGAAGAGGTTTGAAAATAAGTCGGGCTGCCTTGTTTGTATGAATAAATTCTAAGTACTGTATGTTGTTCTCTGATTGTTTCACTTTGACGCACATGATGGTGCTGAAAGAAGTCACCGCCAAAACATTACAAACTTTTCTAAAACAACTTACCACAAGTTTTAATGAAGAGGATAAATCTGTAAAGATAAACTCTATAAATATTTAAATGTTTCACCAAGAGTGAGGAGTTCCCTCTGTGCCTTTGAGGCCAGAACAAAATACAGATATTAGTGAGACTTTGCTGCCCTCTCATGGTAAATGACTGTAAACCATCTCTGAGCTGACAATGACTTAAAGAGAGGCTCAGTGCACAAACGAAAAGTGTGATTCATTACAGTTCAGATCAACTGCATTGGATGTGAATCAAAGATGTAAAAATCAAGATTAAATTTTACTTCTTAACCTTACCACATGTTTGGAATACCATCTCAATGTCTTGACCTTTCTAGAGAATACAGTTAAATAAATGCTTGTTTTCAGATGTGAAGAGACACCAACACTGATGACTAGTTCACTGCTTCATTTTGAGACATGAGAGTTGTAACTGTGATGAATTCTAGAAAGGATGGATTTAATTAATTAACACATACAGAACTCTTCATGTAAAGAGATTCAATATAAATATATTTTTTTCCTCTTGTCTCTCTTTGTTTCTTTTTTGTTTGTTTGTTTGTAGTGGTGTGCATTAGGGCTGGGCAATCAATTGAAAACAAGATTCTATCGCAGCACGGCCTGCTCCAATGTCATAATCGCTGGCAGTTCAATATTCAACCTGAAATGTGTCAAAATACCAGAGACAATAATTATTTTTGCAATGGATGTTTTCTAATCGACACTAGCATTACTCAACCCTGCTCCACCCAAGACACAAATAGTTGGAAACTACCTTAAATAACAGCAAAAACAGCAAAAAATAGCAATAAAAATAGTGTAAGATGGAAAAAAATGGTCATAAAGCAGCAAAAAATAGCAAGAATGTGGGAAGAAAACTTGGAAAATAAACAGAAAGTATCAAAAAATGGCCCAAAAGTGACAAGAAAACATTAAAAAGTGATTGAAGGATGTAAAGCAATAGAAATAAGCAATATAAATGGGAAAACTTGAACTTAGGAAAAAATTGTGAGAAGGAAGCAACAATGGTGAGAAGTGACAAAAACAGTAAAAAGTAGCAAAAATGGGTGAAAATTGGCAAAAATTGAGAGAAAAATTAAAAATGGTCAGAAAGTAGTAAAATTTCCTTTTCTATTGATATCCATGTAATATCTGAACCTGCAATGACATTGAATTTGGGGTTTTCATCATCTGCAAGCCACTATAATATTGTCCCCTTCAATATAGAAAAAAAAGAAAAGAAATGCACCACAAATCTCAATTACAATATAGGGAAAAATAATTGCAATTAGGTTATTTTTGAAAATCATTCAGCCCTAGTGTGCATAAGGAGGGGGGCTGTTGTTCCCCACCCCATGTAATTGTAAAAAAATGCCAAAGTGCCCCCTTGGGAGCCAAAACATGGATTTAAGTGCCCATTTTGGAGCCCAAATACAGCTACCAAAGCACATGCTCAGGAGCCAACACACACGCATTGAAAAGCTCTCTAGGGGGGGCAAAAACAGGAAGTAAAGTTTCCTTTGGGGAGCCAAAACACGCCCTATCAGGAAAATGCGCTACAGTGCCTGCTTCAGAGAACAAAAGCTCATAAGTAGCTTCTTGAGGGCCAATATGTGCAGAGGACTGCTCTCTTGGGCACCAAAACACAATCCAAAGCCCCCCCCTTTGGAGCCAAAACACACTGGACCACTCTCTCGACTGGTCAAAATATGGAAATCTGCACAACTGGTGGGCAAGGACGTGTTTCCAAGTGCTATTTTGGGGTAAAAAACATGCATATAAGTTTCTACAGCCCTTTCCAGGGCCAAATGGCACACCCAAAGGTGCACACAAAGACACATGCAAAGGCACACACACTAAAGTGCACAGTTAAGTGCACACATGCCAATTCCCCCTCTGGGAGCCAAAGCTAAGTAAGTAAAGGTAAGTGCCCTCCCGGTTGGTAAAATATTAAAGTGCCCTTTTGGATAGAATTAATGTTCACTCCTTGTGCCTTTGTTTCTTTTTGCCCCTGCTCCCCAAAAAATCTGTGCGCACCACTGTTGGCTTGTTCTATTAGAAGAACCTAATTTGTGGAGTTCAGGAACAAAACTAACTGCATATGGTAAAATGCTTGGTCGTGAAAATAAAAAGTATTCTCAATAAGAAATCAGATATATCTTTGTAGGTTGAATACAAATTTGCTGACATGTTTTGCAAAATTTGTTTGACTAAAGCAACAAAAAATCTCTAAATGTATGAACCAAAGTCTGTGCCTGCACCTGTGTATTAAACTCTTTCCTAAATCCCTTCAAAATGAGTTTGACCTTCACATATGTGTTTGTTTCCTCCAGGAAATTACATTTCCTGAAAGTCATTCCAGGAAAACCTCTTCTGGTTACATGACTCAGTTTTAGATAAAGAGCTCATGAATCAATAACTCTGCTGAACAGCCTCAGAGCATTAAAACTGTTGAACGTAAATCTCACACACCCAGTCACACACACTTCTCTGACGTTTGTTAATAATTTCCTGACCTGCTGCACTAAGGGATCTTTGATTTACAGGTGTAACGTTGGAGATGTTGTTATGTAAGCAAGGACGACACATGTGGGCGGAGCCTGTGGATCCTGATAAGAGCTGTGTTGAAATTGAGGAAAGTTAAAGTGTGACAAAGATGTCTATAGATTACACTTCCTGCTTTTACTGAAGGCTCAAGTTTCCTTCTGAAAACTTACACATTTTACAGGAAACCTCATCCTGATCTATAAAGCTGTTCCCTGCAGCAGGAGGAACAGGAAACTGTCTGCTCTTTACAATGAGGCTTGTTTTGCTAATTCAAGAGTACATTGGATTACACAATTTAGGTTTATTGAAACAAATGAGGAGAATTACTGGCAGCAGAGCAGATCAAATGAAAGTAAAAAGGACAGAAGATGAGCTCAGACCACTTCCTTATTGCAGTGTGGTTGTGAAAAAAGTGTTTTCACACAGAAGCAGGATGTTTGCTGCAAGATCAACCAAGACATCAAGAACATATTTCCTGAACTGAGAGACACAGTAAAAGAAATGTAATTTATCTTGTTTGTAACGATAACAACTTCATGCAATATAGAAATCGACATTTTTACCTAAACTGAAAAAAAGCCTCTTTAAAAGAATCTTACAAAATCATGGAAAGTATTTCCACATAATCAAAGTTTTCTTTTTGCATTAATTTTGGTTGTTCAACTTGATGCACTTGTGTAGGTCCAACTTCATTTGTTTGGGATGATTGAATTTGCTTACAATGTTTGGGTCCAACTCGATTTAGAGCAATTTTACAGCTATCAATTTACCACAAGTGAGGAGGGCACACAGTGGACATGAGGCCCTGCAGTACATAGATATATTACATTAGGGTGACTATACGTCCTCTTTTGCCCAGACATGTCCTCTTTTAAGAGGCTGTCCGGCCTGTCCGGTCGGGGTTTATAAAATCCTTCAAATGTCCGGGTTTTTGATCTTGCCTTGCTTGAGCGCGTCACAGACCAGTGTATTTATCATTCACGTTGAGTGGTTCCTTTAGAAACACGCTCTGAGAGGTGGAGTTTGAGCCGAACCCCGGAACATGTATTCATTCATTCAAAAATCAGTACAGAGACGCTTCACTCTCACTCACTCACTCGCAGGCTGACAGGCAGGTAGGCACACTGCGAGAGAACACTCCAACAGAAAGAAAATGCCGAAACGCAAATGTCATTTCACTGATGAAATGCGAAAAAAGTTCCCCTGTTTTCGTCCGGTTCGGGACAAATGGGAGGCAGAATGTACAGTCTGCAAAGCTGGAACTTATGTCTCTGTGGCTAATAATGGTTCCAACGATCTGCAAGCATAGACTGTATAATAAGACTATATGCAGTCCTCTTTTCAGAGAAACAGAATATAGTCACCCTATATTACATAGTTGACACAGGCTGTCTCTTCTCTGGTATAGACTGACTGCCTATGCTCCATGGCTTGGTCCAGCCGTCTACAGCAAAGACTGGGTGTCAAGGACATCAATAAATAATGGTATTTTCTTCTGTTGACCTCTTGATGAAAGTTCCTGTGAATGTTTTGCATTAGCCTCTAATTTGAAAAGGCATTCTACTTTGCCCACCAAAGCTGCCCACCTTGTACTAAAAGTAGAGTTACAGTATATAACTGGACATTATGGAAAAATGCTAGCAGGGGATGTCGGACAATACCACAGAGCTAAGAAAGCAAGTTGACACCACCAAAGACGTCTTGTGACACCTGCATGATTCACCCATGTACACCAGGCTCCAATGTCCACTGTGTGCCCTCCTCACACACAGTGACATGGTTCAGCAAGGAATTAAGTTCAGTGACATCCAGTCATTTTTTCTATCAACTCATATAAATGAGATTGAACCTATGCAAGTGCATCAAGATGAACTAACACATTCACTTAATGCTAATAGAAAGCCGTTTAATTGCAGGGTAATACTGTCCAGGATTTTTTTAAGGTCATTCAAAGAGTTATTTATGGTCACATAAGAAATGTGATTTTATCACCACCCTCTGGAACACCTTTCCACAACACATCCGAGCCTGTCCAAACCCATCCACATTCAAAACCCTCCTCAAAACGTATCTTTTTAAAAGTGTTTTTAATGTCTAACTGCTTTTAAATGTATCCCATGATTTTGTTTTGTCTTGTTTGCATTGTTATAGGTTATTATTTTTGTTATCATTACTGTGTTGTTTTATTTGATGTTTTTAATGTCTGTGAAGCGTCTTTGAGTATCTAGAAAAGCGCTCTATAAATAAAATGTATTATTATTATTATTATTATTATTATTATTATTATTATTATTGTGTTATATGAACTTGTTTGATGTAAGTAAATCCAAAGACCTGTCAACTGCCTTTTATTTGGTGCATTCTTATAAATATGAAGATCACTCCATCTTTATTTTTGTTTATTTTCAGATGTTTGGAGGGTTTTTTTATCTCTACACTGACGCAAAACAAAAAGCCACACAGACACAAACACAGCTTGACCACAGAGATATGAAAAGTGAAAGAAAGGCAAAATGATTTAGAGATGAAAGAGTCACACACAACAAATGGGAAAGGTCTTAAAAAGAAACATAAAAAGATAACTGAATGAATAATTATGGTCCTTAACATATTCATAAACTCAATAGACAATGAATTTGAAGTACAATAGGTAAGAAAAAGAACATGAAACTGCACTGACATGAAATAACCACAGAAAGAAAAGGGGGAAATAACTCATCAAAGGGATTCAGGATGACAACAAATGGACATTTCATCACTGTGACACAAAACAATAACTAAAGGGTGGGACATTATCCAAGAGAAGAATTAAAAAACAACAGCAAAGCAAATCCAAAAGAGTACAAGGACATAAAACAACTCAAAAGAGATGCAAAATGATCAAACTGGAGAGAGAGACAAAGGATTTCAAAGAGAGAAAACACGTTCTGTTGTTGGACTGACTCACTGATAGTTCACTGAGAGAATGTGTCCCCCAGTTTTGAAGCTTTAATAAGAAAACGCAGGTCTCTTCTTTGTGAGCTGGTGGAATAATAAACAGAGAGCCATCAGCTCATATCACCAGTTGATTGTTTCCAATAAAATGGTTATAGGCTATATAAAACTCATCAAAGCCTCGGGTGTCATGGCAACCTGTGCAGGTGACAGTGTTTTCAGATGCAAGCTGTGGAGCCCAACAAAAGCTTCACACCAGTCCAGAGGCTATTGATCCAGACTGGGCCTTTTAGAGGCTGAATGCTCCCTGAAAAACACACTGGCCCAGAGGAAATGATGCTTTTATTTCTCCTCAGCTCTCTGATGTCGGGCTCATGAATAAGCTCCTACTTCAACAGGAGCATTTTGATCTAGTGGAGCTGTGTGGGAGCAGCACCTTAAATACCCATCAGCCTCCTCTGCTCTTTATCGAAGCTGCACAGCTTGAGTCTTGAGTTACATGATGAAAAGACTGAAGTTTTGAATTCTTAATATAAAATATGTCCAACAAAATAAATAAACTTGACAGAAGCCAGTCATGACCTTCACCTTTAAAACTTTTGTCACTCTTCAAATTATAGGAACACACCCTTCATATCAACATTCTTTTTTTTTTAACTTTTGCTTCATGGTGTGACTCATTGTGATGTCGGCTTCTGATTCTCTGTCCATTCTTAAAACCTCAACACTTAACAATACTATGAAATCAATTGAATGACATTAATGGCTGTAATGTTAAGCAATGCTGCACCATCACACTATTTAAAACTAAGGCATAGAAAAAACTAAAAGGACGTTGTCTCCATGACGTCAACCATTTGTATCTTAGGCAGAGTTTTGAAGTAAATCATCATGGGGAGCTATATACAAATCTCGCCTGACAATCAGCTGAGCTGAACCTCTGATTGGGATGTTTACCTTTCACATTTGAACCAATACAGCACTGATTCCCAACCTGTGGTCCGCGGCCCCAAGGTGGGCCGCCAGGGTCTTATTAGTGGGCCGCCAAATCATTTCCAAAATAGCATGAATTTAGTGAAAGGTGATAATATAAAGATACAAATATACAGAATAATGAATTATGTTAAAACCCAGATAGGTTTTAAAACAAATTAAAACTGTCCAAATAGTCATATAGAAAAAAAAATCTTTAAGAAAGCATGTGAGAGCCCAGTTTGTAACATGACCCAAAATGCGACAACAACCTGAAATGTACTACAAAAAAATGAAAAAGTAATAAAACTGAAAATGTAATGACTGGTCAATAATGTAACAAAGTTGCTGGGCTGGAAAGTCACAAAAAGAATGTAGTAAAACCCAAAATATGATAACTGACCCACAATGTAACAACTTGTCACACCCTGTACTTATCGGGTCAGAGGTGGGCCGCAAACATTTTTGAGACTTAAAAGTGGGCCCTGTGTTGGAAAAGGTTGGGGACCACTGCAATACAGTATTGATGCCCGGTACCTAGGAATTGGTATCAGTACTCAACAGTTCCAATTTTTGCTACTTTTGTGTGTTTATGTGGTAATAAATGTTAAATATTTCAATCACAAAATATCTCAACTTTAACATATTGATTTCTCGATGTACAAACTCTAACAAATTTATCAAAACAAAATTCAACTGTTTGAACTGTACTAATGTAGCTGCTTCACAAATTTCCTCAACATGAAAACCCTTCATTAAAATTAAATACAACTTAATGACTGAACTACAACTACACTGTGTTTTTTCCTAATACTGCACAAATTAAAAGCTCACTCCTCCTACTCCACCCCCTCTCCGTCACAAGGACTTAGGTGTTAAAAGATGGTACCATTTGATTTTATGCGAATAGAAACTTGATACTAGTCACAACATTTGGTTGATCCCTAAAAAAATACTGAATTCACCACACACCCTTTTAGCCTCTGATTTAATTAACTCCTGTTCTTAACCCATTTAATCCCACCAGCAACAATTGTTTGCAGCCTTTATTTTTTAACTTCTGAAGGCTCTAAAAGTGTTTTTTTTTTTTTGCTTAGAATAACCAATGAAAGTTTAAATCCCAATTTTTTCTCTGCAAAAAAAACTGCATGAATTTTACTCCTTAGTTTGATGAAAACCACAGAACGATTCTCTACAGTAAAAAAAGGGATTAATAAATATTTTAACAGCAGAGTTAGACAAAAATCTTATATCCTGATGAGAAAAAATAACATCGGCACTTTGTGGACTAATCCTGGCTACTCTTTATTTACAACAAAGTATAAATAAAAGGGGGAAGAAAACTAACCTTAACATTAAAAAAAAATCTCTCTGGGGTCTCCAGAAATTTTGGACTTTCAAAATCAATTGGGTCATGGCCCAAAAAGGTTGTGAACCACTGCTTTAGAGAACGTGAAACGCTTTATTGATGATTTTCCATTGATTTTCAATGATTCAGGTATCATTCATTTTCTGTCCACCTGGAAAAAATATTTCACAGAGATATTTCTCAACAATTTTAATTACAGTATTACATTTTTTTTTATCTAGAATTGATGATCCTTGAATGGAAAATTAATGTAGTTATTTTTTAACAGGGGGATGATGTCATAGATGCTATGTCTATTTATTATACAGTCTATGTGTAAAATCTCTCTCAATATATGGGTCAATGACAAAAAGAGGGTCTAAAAACGTATTTTTAAAAAGTTCTTTGAAAATGGATAAAAACATATTTCTGAGTGAAGAATTATGTTTTCCAACAGATTTCAGTAGTTGACCAACATTTCACAGTTTTTAGGTTCATTATTTTTTAGTATTTTTAATTTGAGCACCCAAAAATGTCAGGTGGCGCAACCAAATATATGAAAATATATTTATATGTTACTGTTATTTTTTCTGTGTGAAATTATTGGCAAGTATCTCTCAAGTGTCTGTAGTGACTCATACATTTTCATTTTGTGTTTCATTTCTTTTATTTGTGAATAAGATAAATAATTTGATGTTAAAATAACATTTCACATTATTACATTGGTTGTACCACCTGACATGGAAATTGTTCCAGTCACCAATGAAGTGAAAAAAACTTTTTTATCAGTATTTCAGAGAAATCTACAAACTTTTCCACTTGGTCACAAATGTCATTTGGGCTCCTCTGGCTGATGCAGTTTCCTGTTTNCTCATACATTTTCATTTTGTGTTTCATTTCTTTTATTTGTGAATAAGATAAATAATTTGATGTTAAAATAACATTTCACATTATTACATTGGTTGTACCACCTGACATGGAAATTGTTCCAGTCACCAATGAAGTGAAAAAAACTTTTTTATCAGTATTTCAGAGAAATCTACAAACTTTTCCACTTGGTCACAAATGTCATTTGGGCTCCTCTGGCTGATGCAGTTTCCTGTTTTATTCTCTTCACTTTAAAATAAAAGTCTAATGTTACGGTTGCACCACCCTGACATTTGACA